>JAGFNQ010001240.1:1148365-1191344 GCA_024364735.1 Boesenbergia rotunda
GCGTTCCACGCAGAAGATTGGCTCCCTTCAGAAGCCTGAGTTGGCGACTGACCGGGAGCGTCAGCCCCGCTCGGAAGCCTGGATTGGTTCCCGGTCGAAGCGTGGCGGCCCACGTGGAAGATTGGCCCATCCGGAAGCCTAAAGCCGGGTGCTCCGGTCGGGATGCGTGGCGTCCCACGCAGAAGATTGTTTCCCTTTGGAAGCCTGAGTAGGCGATTGACCGGAAGCGTCAGCCCACTCGGAAGCCTGGATTGGTTCCCGGTCGGAAGCATGGCAGCTTACGTGAAAGATTGGTCCATCCAGAAGCCCGAGAAGCCTAACTAACATATTTATAGACCGGTTTGGTTCCCCGATCGGGCGTGTGGCGACTCACACCCCTCAGTCGGACTAACCAGCCGGCTAACTTACACAGCCATTTTCCTAACTTGGTTTGGTTCCCCGACCGGGCGTGTGGCGACCCACACCCCTCAGTCGGACCAACCAGCCGACTAACTTACACAGCCATTTTCCTAACTTGGTTTGGTTCCCCGACCGGGCGTGTGGCGACCCACACCCCTCAGAAACAACAGGCCACCCAGAAACCTGAATCAGAATCCGGTCGGGCGGGTGGTGACTCACCTTAGTCAGATCAACCAGTCGTCTACCTTACACGACCATTTTTCCTGCGCTTAATTCGGCTCTCTGGTCGGGTTTAAGGCGATCCATATCCCCCACCCGACTAGCCGATCAGCAACATCTGCTTAGTCGCTATCTAAAGTAATACGTAGAAGGAAAAGGCTTTTCATTGCTGCTTACTCGGAAGCATTACAAAAAAGAGAGCCCCAACTGGCGGCTCAGGATTACATGGTTAAAATTTTGGTAAAGGGCTGGAAGAAGTCTTTAGGGAGTAGCTCCTTGACCCGGCTCACTTGGACAGCATTGACGGGAAGGTCGGCAGGCAGATGGCCGCTCTCTTGGAGCTGCAGAACAGCGCTGTCTAGGCCCATCTTGAACATACCAGATGTCCGCTTGCCCAGCTGCTTGCCGAACTCTTTAGAATTGATATAAGCCAGGCGATGTGCGTCCATCCGGGCGGGCTCGCCTGCTTGATACAGCTTCAAGCTGTCAATATCCGCCCGGAGGTTAGCTAACTTCTTGTCCTTATCCTCCAAGGCAACGGCTTGAGAGGCCAGCAGTCCTTCAGACAAACGGAGCTCGTCTCCTCGTAAGTCTAAAGCCTTCTCCTTGGCATTCAAGTCCGACTCCCGAGTCGCCAGCTCCTGCTCTTTTTCGTTCAAGGTCGTCCGGAGCTCCTCCGAAGACTTCATCAGCGTGGCCAGTTCCGCCTTCAAGGTTTGGGCCTCGACAGTCTGCTTGTCGAGGTCCGATCGGGCACGGCGCTGCCTATCCATAGCCTTCTTCCTCTCCTGCTCAAGGGTCGCGTGCAGGGAGCAAGACCGGGCATACGCCCGCTCGGCTGCCTCCGCTCGGGTGGTTTCCTCCGTCAGTAGCGCCTCGGCGGAATGGAGTTTCTCCTTAAGATCCAGTATCTCCGAACGGAGAATAGCGGTGCCCTCCTCGCCGGCCGGTAAGTTCGCATGCACCTGGCGGAGCTCCCATTCCTCGAGCCGCCGTTCGGCCGCTTGGCGTCCCCTGGTGTTGGTAACCAAGGCATAGGCGACGCTCGAGCAGGAGGCCCAAAACTACAATAAGAATGTTAGAAAGAAGCAAGTTAGTTAAAGCATCGAAGCATCGGACTTACATGCGTAGCGTCCTGAATGAATTGGTCGGCCAGTCGGATCGGGGGTCTGGAAGTCCCCTCCCTCATACCTTGCTCCCAGCAGTCCGCTAATTCCCCATAAAGGGTAAGCCGCTGCTGGACTTCGAAGGGGGCCACTGGGTCGGCCGAGGGGAGATATACGCCATAGCCACCTGTCTGCGAACGTTGTCCCCCCGAGCGAGACGAACCCGGTGCGTCCGCTGACCGGCTCGCTCCAGCCGGGCTGGCAGCTGCCTCTGCTGGCTGGGAGCGAGAGCCCGACGCAGAAGTCCTCGGGCGCCTCTGCAAAGGTTGCGGGTCAGGAGAATCAGGAGAGGACAGGTCCACCTCCGCCGGTTCCTCAATACGGATAGAAGCGCTAGCCTTCCGCTTGGGAGGCAGGGGCTTCTGCAGGGAAGGTTGAGCCTTCTGCTTGCCGGAGGATCTTGCAGGGGCAGGAGATTTTGATGAGCTGACCGGCTCCACAGAACCGGTCGCCGCTGGTTGGGCAGAAGGAGCCGGAGGGGCGGGCTCCGCGCTCTCAGGAATCGGAGGTTGGTCGGGCAGACCCGCCTGGCGCAGACGCAGTTGTTCGGCCGCCCGGGCGTTTAACTCTTCGTCTTCCAGGCCCAGGGCCTCATCGAGGGCCGCTTCCCACATCATCTTGGCTGCAAAATCAGAAAATATTGAGTTAGGGAGAAAGAAGTACGAAACAAAAAATGACTTACAGAAGGTGTCGGGCAGGGCGGCAGGCACTCGGCTTAGCCCAAATATATACAAGACGGCGTCGTTGAGAAGTTTCATGCCATCGAAGCGGAGGCCCCCGAGTCGAGAAACAGCCATTATAAATAAGGGGTCGGACTTAAAATTTCTTAAGGGAGCTATAGGGGGCATGTCTTCAACCCATCCGATCGGGAACCCAGGGCTGGTCGGAGGGCTTATGAAGAAAAAATGGGTTTTCCACCCCTTATTCGAGGAAGGAATATTCTCCACTATGGATAATTTGGCCCGGGCTTGGAGAAAGAAATTCCCGGCCTCCTGTTTCTTCGGGTAATAAAAGAAATAAAGAACCTCCGGTCGGAGGGGAACTCGGTAAAGGGTAAAGAGAACTATTAGGTTACATAATATGCGAACGGCATTGGGAGAAAGCTGGAAGATAGGCACATGGAAAAAGTTACAGAATTCTATAATAAAGGGATGAAGAGGGTAGCGCAGGCCAGACGTATGTTGGTCCCGGAAAAACACAAAGAAGCCGGCCGGGGGCTTGTGTGGTCTGTCAGCCTTTGTAGGAACGGCGATGTGATAGTTTTCAGGGATATCATAGGTCAGTCGGAGGTCGGAGACGGTCTCGTCGTGAAGGGAAGACTCGACGGAGGTATACCACGTAGAGGCAGCCATGGAGCAGAAAGAAAGGGAAGAAAAGGGAGAATCTGACCGTAGGTGGTGGCGGAAAGGATTAACAGGCGGAGAAGCACGAGAGCGGCGGCGACACGCGAAGACGGCGGCAAGGAGCGAGAAGCGCCGAGTTAGAGAGAGAACAGTGAAGAGCAAATGAGGGTTTCGGTGAATATGGAGGCTTATTTATAGTTAGACCGAAAGAAGGGAGACCGTCCGATGGCGATCCACGTGTACGGAGATCGCCTCATCCATGCCGTTGAGGCGTCCCACGAACAGCCTCGAAAAGACGCGCCGCAGGCGCTGACGTCGCCTGCTGCGGCGACAGGGCGCGTCGTCGTGTCGGCCAGCCGGAAGCTGCCGCGTGGCGGAAAGAATTACGCGCGTTAATGGCCATTAAAAGCTCGTAATCATGGGGATAAATTGCATCCCGGTCGGCCAACCAGCGTGCGCCACGTGGCCCGGATCATTAAAGCGGAGGTGATGCCGTTAAGGCGCCGGTCGCATCGGGCACATCACATCACCTCATTCGACTTAGAATGTCACATCTCCATTAATCGACTGGCACAGGCAATCACGAGAAAATCGCCTTGGGGCGAGTGGGCACTCCACATTTCTTGCGACTCAAGGCAAACGCTCTCCGCCCAAACGTATTCAGCATACCTCTCATCGACTAACAACATTCGTCCGGTCGGACGCATTAACAATTTACGAGGACGTGGCGGCCCACGTTCCTCCGGTCAAAATCTTCATCCGCCCGGACGTCTTCATCATGACAATGGCTAGTCGGGGATGCGTGGCGGCCCACGCTCCTCTATCATGCTTCGTCCAGCCGGACGGCCTCGTTAAAAAAATCGGGTGCGTGGCGGCCCACGCCCCTCTCGAGTAACAATCTTCTTCCGCCCAGACAGGGCAGGCATACACAGCACCAGCTGTTGAGCATCGTGTTAAGCCGGCCGGATATTAAAAGGGCAAAAATCGCTCGGCCGCAGAATGGTTGTACACACTTGTAGTCCAGTCAGTCGGACTGATCGCCTCCTTCGACTAGACTTGAGGGGAAGGCTATTGATCCCGCCCTATCTTTGTCACCGTATGAACAGCCAACGTGGCAACATGGCCTGGTCAGCTACAGGGTCCACATCACTGTACTGGCAGCCTGCTTGGCAAACACCTTGGTCGGTCCTAGGGTCTCCATCGTCCGGTCGGATTCGGTACGGCCGGTTAGCGTAAACGAAGAGGTTTATCCGGCCGGTTAAGTCCGGCCGGCTATATCAAGGTTTACACACCTACTGGGTGCTCCCGCCCAGTGGGTGTATCCGCCCAACCACATTAAGACCTACACGCCTAGTTCATCCGGGTGAATCCGCCCGGCCACAGCTAGGCTTACACGCCTAGTGAGTGATTCCGCCCAATCACATTAGGGCTTACACGTCTCGTTTATCCGGGTGCCTCCACCCGGCAGTCCTTCATGTCCACACTTGACATCCATCCGGGCATACCCGCCCGGCGCCCACTTGGGCACGCTCTCCCGAAACCACCTGGGGATAGCGACAAAATATACCTGCACCAGCTGCAGATAACAGGCTGTCATCACTCGTGTGAACTGACACTCCCTGGCACGCCGCCCTGTCGCGCCGTTGGTGTCAGGCGGCGCCGGTCTGAGACGTACAGAAACCTGTCTGTCCTCACATAAGACACGCAGTAGGCGACAAGGAATGTTGGCTACAAATCGACATAATCATACAATATTCCCTGATCCCGTCAGAGAATCCTGACACCGGGCACACAGAATCCTGACACAGGTCAGACTTGGTCTATTTCCCCGGCTATATAAGCCCCTCCCCTCCTCAGTATCAGGTACGCGCGAAGCCCCTCATCTCGAGTGCTCCATTATTTTTCCTGTTCATCGGAGTACTGACTTGACCGTCGGAGGGCCTTGCCGGGACGTCTCCCGGCTAGGTTGCTAACGGTCATCTTCCTCAGCAGGTCTACTTCCATCCTGTCGGAGGTTCACCAGACGACGTCTGCTTGCGTCCGGTCGAAGGACACCCCCCACCCGCTGCCATTCTGAGCGAGGACGTCCAATCAGCATCCACGTCACTCCTCTTTGCACCGTCATCCGGTTGCGGCCCCATTTCGTTCGGCGACAGGATCAGTCATAAACGTAAGCAAGAGTCTGAGTCTAGTGCCATTGTTAAACCGAGCTTGATAAAGTCATATCAAGCCACGAGAAAGAGAAATAATTCATTTTTTATAAATCAATGCAATATCTTAATAAGTGTAGTCAAACTTACGGTGCAACTCATAAACGTAAGGAACGATGCGTAATTGTTGAGGTGAGCTTGATAAAGTCAAATAAGCTATAAAATTGATTAGATAAGTCTTTATTTTATTTAAAATAAAAAGAGACACATAAAGCATTGTGAGAAAGATGAATAATTCATTTGCTATATATAATTAATGCAATATCTTAATGGAAAATAAGTGCAGGTGCCAGTCATAAATGTCTTGTTGAGGCGAGCTCGGAGCTAATCTATATTTAGACAATGCTAAATCGCTACAATCGACTAAAATTCTTTATTTTTTATAAATTTTAAAATTATTGTTAAAGAATTCTAAATCATATCATATGTTATAAGTCAATTATATTATTTCCTATGTGATTATTTTCTTTCCTATTTATTTCATATTAAATTATATCCTTTTCTATTTTTTTTATATTAAATTATTTTTTTAACTTATAAAAATTCATTTATATTAAATTATATCTTTACCTATTTATTTTCATATTAAATTATTTATTTTCATATTTATTTTCATATTAAATTTTATTCTTTTCTATTTATTTTCCTATTTAATAAATTTTTTAATTTATAAAAAAGTATTCTAGCTGACTAAATTATAGCTATTTAGAATTAGTGTCTTTTATTTTATATAGATATGTAAAAGTGTTGTCGTAAATAGAGCTATGAATTTGGGTTGGACCCGTCGGGTTGGCCTGCCCCCGCCAATCAATTTAAGCGGGTTGGGTTAGAATTTAAGCAACCCAAGCCTGCCGCGGGCCAACCCGCCTAGGCCCGCGACCCACACGGGTCGGCCTGCGACGGGCTTGGGTTGGCCCGCGGGTTGAGAATCACATGTTAGTTAAGTTTTATGACAATTTATTATCTTTATTTGTTATTATTTTGAAATAAAAAATAATATTTTTCATTACATGAGTACTCGTTTGTATCCATTTATATTTAAAAAATATATTTCTTAACATATTTGATTGATGAAATCTAAATATATGAATTTTTTTTAATTTTTTAAAAATATTTTGATGGCCCCGCGGGTTGACCCGCCTAATGATAGACCCAAAATGACTGTCACGAATGTGGGTCTCAAATTTAGATATTTATAAATGAAAGCTGGAAACCCTTTTTGCAATCAAAGAAGAAAAGCGTAGTAAAGGGGCCACAGGTCGTATTTTTTTCCGAGGACTAGTTCAAGTTTGTTTGATTCGAACTTGCGTTTATGTGTCGATAATGTTTTTGGGTTTCAAATATGATTTGGGGTTTGTTTTCGATTAGAGATGGAGAAGCAATGAGAAGTAAAGAAAACTTGACTGAGCACTTAACTAGGTAATGACAATTAAGGACTAAACAATTATGAAACAAGTGCTATAGCAAATGCATTCCAAACTCTAAGTAGTTGAATTTAAAGTAATGCTGGCATTTAAAATTGAATCTAAAGCAAAATTATGAGCAACGTTTCAGAAATGAGAACTTGATACGAAGTGACCATAAAACTCACTTGAAACATAAGGAAAAAGTCTTATGTGCTAAAAGAAATTAAATTCAGGTGATGAACACACTGATGTGGAACAATTAAATGGGCAACAAACAATTTCAATACAAAACTAAGAAGCAAGTAATGCAAAGCAGCAATTCAATTTCTCAAGTTTATGAGCAGGAATGTATCTAGTGCAGTAATGATATGCATGATTTAATGAATTGACTGCATGAGTTCGGAATTGAGATAAATGCTGAACTAACAAATGCAAGCTAAATACTAGTCACTAATCTAAGGTCCTGATACGAATTTGCTTTCTTAACACTGAAATGCAGAAACAAATGGATTTAAATGGCAGAAATGAGCTGAAATTGAAGGAATGCAGAGAAATAAAAAAAAAAACTGCAGTAATGCAGTGATGGAATTTCAGAAATTCAGTAATGTATCAGGAATTCAGATTCTGACAATGGAAATGAAGAAGTGAATACAAACAACTACTTCAATACAATAAGCAGAATGGATTTAATCGAACTAATGTAGAACAGATGCAATTCTCAGTCCATATGATCTTAACAATTCAACAAAGGAATCGAAATTGAAGAAAATGATTGGCAGAATTTAAAACTGATAAGCTCTATCTGAAACCGAATGCAGATCTTGACCCTAATTGCTATGGAAATAAACTACTGCAATATAAGTTCAAAAGGAAAGCTAAAACTTGCATCGACACAAACTTAGGAAACTGAAACAAGACCTAAGTTGCAGAAACAGAATTGGCACGCACAGAATTCATCTGATACGCTAGCAACAAACAAGTTATATACTAGAATTGGCTGAAATTGATCACTAAACAAATGTGCCAGCTGACTATCTGCAAAATGGAACCTAATTATTGCTAAAACAACTCAGAAAATAGAACTTAAGCATCTGATACAGAATCTGAAATGAAATGAACTGCAGAGTAAAATTACAGCTAATGTAAAGACGAAATACAGCAAGGAATTAATCCTCGACCATTCCTTGATTCAAGACCACCTTGTTCGTCACGCAAGGGCAAGCCAAGAACCCCTTAAACTCACAAATCTCTGGGAATTGAACTCCAATGTCAGATCTGCTCAAAACTGCATCTGGCGCAATCTGGAGCTTAAATCGTCATTGAATCCTTCTCCCAAGGATCCAGATCTTGATCCAAGTTCGTGATCGAGTCGGCCACGCCTTCACTGAAGAAAATCCCGAAGAAAATGAAGAAAACCCGAAGAAGAACGAAGAAGAACTCAGCTCGAAGTAGCGAAGACGCGACGCCGAGATCTGCCGAGGGAATTCCCATTTAAACTTAAACCATTTAATTTGGACGGCTGAGATTAATCCCGCTTCATCCAACGGTGGATCTTTGTCCGATTTGATTCAAAATTTCCAGATCTCGATCAGAGGTCAAGATCAACCTCGTGGTAGCTCGGATCTGCCAGATCTCCAACGGATGGCTCAGATCAAACTGATATTTGAATGGGTGGTCTAGATCTCTCTGAATGTGATCCAACGGTTAGATGATCTCCGATTGAGTTGAAACTCTCAGATCTTGATCTGATCACTTGATTAGACTTAACCCCAGCTCGGATTGATCAAAAGTTTTCAGATGGTCTAGATCTAACCGTTCTTGCATCGGACGGTCCAAATGAATTGGAGCTTGATTACTTGATCTAGTCCACTTTTGACTCGACTTTGACCCAACATGACCTAGGTCCATAATCCTTCCAAGCTTACAAAAGTAGATCAAAAATTAGTGACAAAACAACCCAAATATAGCAAGATTTACAATTAGGTCCAAAAAGGGTGTAAATCCTAAAATCTAGGCCAAATCCACAATTACACAAGTAAAATATGGGTCAATCACAGATTTAAGCATATGAAATGATCAACAAAATGACACTTATCAACTCCCCCACACTTAGGCTTGAGCGTCTCGCGAAAAGTATAAACTATGTATCCCCTAGTTTATTCCCAAACATAAGTAGAAGCAATTGAAAAGAGATTACCTAGGGTTGTTAATTCTCAAAAATCTAAGCTCTATAGACTAGTATCTTGTCCTTAAATCAACAACTTAACCAATTCAACCTTTATGATTCATTGAGATGAATTTCACTCACTAAACCTCTCAAGGGAAACTTTTGGTGGCTCTCTTCCTAAATTCTAGATACATGATGAAAATGGAGCTCACTCTTGCACACATGCTTCTTGCACTACCATAAGCTTGCTTATTATCTACTCTCTACCATTATCCAAGATTAGAATCAATCATCTATAAAAACTTATTCAAAAGTGAAAGAAATAGGAAATGGTAGAAATGGAATAAAAGCAAAGTAAATAGCTAATTTGAATGAAATGGAAGACTTGGATGTTCAAGGATATTCTTGATGCATTTTTGCCCTCTTTTCAGTCCATATAATGTAGTCCAAAGTGGAATGGAATGAGTCTTTGCAATGCCCTTCAAAAATCTTATGAAAAGATTCAATAAATCCTTTGTGCCAACTTTCCCACTTGTGTGCCAACTTGTTTCTTCTCTTTTCTTTTCTGTTTTTTTTTCCTGTTTCTTCCTTTTCTCCACTGTAATCAGAATATATTGGAACACAGCTCTTATTCGGATGAGAATCTCCACTGATTTCATGTTTCCAACAACTCATTGTGCCAACTTGTTTCTTTTTGTTTCTTTGTTTTTCCAACTGTTTTTGTCTCAGATTTAAACCAATTGATTCAGACCTTGCAATCTCTGATTTCTCACAACAATTAGCTTCACATAACAGTGGAGAAGTCATATGCTTCATTTGAGAACTTCAGCTCACAAATTCCAAGTTCCATCCATGGCACAATCAACTTCAAATTGATACAAACTGTTTTTTTTTCTTTTTCTCACTGTTTTTTTTTTTTTTAACTTCCCAATGATTTCCGCACTTCTCAGCTTGCTCCAAATTCAGATTATATCATTCCACAGCCCACAAATTCAGTACATCTGTTTTTGATCCAACCAATGCCTCACAAGTAGTGGAGCAATTACTTACTTCCTTGTGTTTTGTTTTTTTTTTTCGTTTCATTTTTTCCACTTTTGCTCAGTTTTTTTTTCTTTAGCTGAATTAAGCTTTGCACAGAATTCCTGCATTAGCATCATGTTAACTCAGCTGCCATTCATCCTCTAGCTTAATAGCCGAAACATGCTTCAAGACAAAATGTTGATACATCTTCTTCAATTTGTTGCCATTTCTTTCCTCTACATTGCAGATTTTTTATACCACTTGTTTTCATTGGATCTTCAAATGATGAGCAAGAATCTAGATGCCTCACTTGTTATCTTCCTTAACTACTTCTTCTTGCTTGATCTTGATACCAAACTCCACTCCAATTGGCAATTTTTGGCTTCAACTCAATCAATGAAATGAAATTTTTTTTTCAAATGTTTCCATCACACTATCCACTCCCCCACACTTAATCTTTTGTCCGTCTCGGGCAAAATAACATCAAAGAACATCTCCAAACAAACAAGTCCCTAGAAAGCATGGTTAGGAATAGGAAATAAGGAAAGAAAATAGGATGAACATGATTTTTGCCAAAAATTGACATGGAAAGGTAAACAAATTTATTAGCCTCTATAGAAGTGATCTAAACATTGAAATATGACTTTGAAAGAACCTAAGCAAGTTCTAGAGTACAATCACATGTATGATTCACAAAAATAAGGCTAACCCTCACTAGGTAAAAATAATTCATCTCAAGTCCTCAATCAAGAATCCATGGCCAAGTAGTACTCAAGCATCCAAGATTTCATCCATGAGCTCAAACCCTAAGTTTTAACAACCAAATTTAATATGTTTTCAAAAGACTCTAAAATGCTATGAAAATAACCTAAAGGGATACATTTATTCCTATTAATCAAGGAAAAGTGCCAAAAGACATAAAATGGCATTTATAATACCTATTTATTAATTCTACTCTATTCAAGCATTTATTAGCAAGAATTTATTTCAAAAGAAAATTCTACTTCTAGCAAGCATAAAGAGGAAAATAGCAATGAAAGAAAATGCAAGAAAAAGTAAACTCCCTTTTATTTCTGGCGGTCGGAGTCTATCAAGAAATAATCTCCATCTTGGTAGTGGAGGAGTAGGAGTAGCTAAAACAATTTCCTTCATTTGCTCAATTTTATTTTGCATCACTCCCCCACACTTATTCTTCACAATAAAATATCCGGGTGGCCGAAGATGATTCAAATACAGTAGCCACTTCTGAAGTGGAGTGTTATAAGTTAAAGCAAGGTCATCTCCTCCCTCTTTATTCTTTCTGAAAAATCTTCCAGGTGGTTGTAGACTGTCTAGATGTAGAACCCACTCAAGAAATCTCTGAGACCCTGCAAAAACATGTAAAACCTTTCTCAAGCGTGCAGGGTAAGATAAAAATGCAATATCATCAATCTCTACATAACATGTATCTAAAAATGCATCACATCCAATAAAGTCAATTTTGGGTACCTCAATGAATTTTTCACAAGCATATTCTATCAAAGATGTATCAAGAAATGTTCCACAGTCCATAAAATCAAGCTCAGGTACCTCTAAAAGTTTTTCACATTCAATTTCAGCATAAGAATAACCAGAGATTCTTCACAGTAAACAACTTCAATTTCAGGCTCTAAAATTTTTCAAAATCAATTTTAGCATAATCTGTCTCAAGAATATCATAACAATGCATAAAATCAAGTCTGGATGCCTCAAAAGAATTTTCACAATTATTTTCCACAAATGATGAATCAAGATATTCTTCACATGCAAATCTAGACATCTCCCTAAAATTCTCTAAAGGAAAAGAAGAAATACTTACCTGATCTGGATGAGAAATGTCTACTGGGTCTACAAGAAATACCTCCAACTCTGGCTCAAAATCTGGTGAATAATCAACTGAAAAAGGTGATCCTTGGGTACTTGCTCCAATCATGCAAGTCCCTACACTTCCTGAAGGTGGTGGTGGTCCCTGGGGCTCTGTGCAATCCCCTACACCTATAGAATAATCTCCTGTGCATGCCTCCTGAGTAATCTCTGCAACAACATCATTAAAAAGAATAGGGCTATCAAAAACAATATCATCACAAAATACAAAACAAGAAAAATCAGGTGAATCCTCCTCTGAAACTAACTCTCCTCTCACTATATCAAAAATACCATCATCAGCAATGGTCTGTGACTCAGCAGTCTCATCTACGGTGTCTATGCTCAGAATAGAACTATTTCCCTTAGGGTCCTTCATGGCGTCGAAAATGCTAAACTGGACCACTGTGTCTCCCACCTCCATCGAAAGGGTGCCAGCATATACATCAATTTTGGTTCTTGCAGTCTTCAGAAAAGGCCTTCCGAGGATAAGTGGGGATCTACGTGCAAGGTACTCTCCCTCCATATCTAGGATGTAGAAGTCCGCTGGGAAAATCAATTCTTTCACCTTAACCAACACATCTTCAATAACTCCTGCCGGGCGGGTCTGACTCCGGTCTGCTAACTGAATCATAATTCCAGTGGGCTGTAGAGGTCCAATGCCAAGCATCTGGAAGACTGTCCTGGGCATGACATTAATAGAAGCTCCTAAATCAAGCATAGCATCATGTAGCGTGGTGCTTCCAATCTCACAAGATACAGTGAACATGCCAGGATCTTCACATTTCTGAGGGATGGCATGGATGAGTGATGAAACATTCTTCCCCATGCTGACCATTTCATTCTCCTTAAGCTTTCTCTTGTTAACACAAAGATCTTTCAAAAATTTCGCATATTTAGGAACCTGTTTGATCATTGTCAGCAAGGGTACATTAATTTCAACTTTACTAAAAAGTTTTACCAATTCGTTGTACTCTTTTGCTTTCTCCTCTTCCCCTTGTCTTCTGGTTGGAGTTCTCCCATTTGGAAAAGGCAAAGGAATAGGAACTTCCTCCTCATGAACCAAAATGGGTGGGGCTGATTTTTTTGTTGCTGCCCTGTTTTCCGTAGCTGCTGTAGGAACTGTCTCGCCACTGTTTTGTGCCTCGTTTTCCACCAAAATTGGAGGATTGCTAGATGAAGTAGTTGGGCACGAGCTAGGGGTGGTATCCACTGAATTTGGAGTGGTTTCGGCACTGATTTGGGCTGGAAACGAAGATGCTGCCCTGTTTTCAGAAAAATCTGCTCTTGGGTCATTTGGAGTTGATGCAACCTTCCCACTCCTCAAATAAATTGCGCTAACATTCCCTCTAGGGTTAGGAACAGCTTGGGAAGGTAATAGGTCCGATCCTTGAGCTTTATTTTGATTTATATCCTTAGCCATTTGCCCAATTTGCCTCTCAAGATTTTGTATAGCGGCAAAAAGATTTCCTTGTTGTGTTTGTTGTATTTGGGACTGTTGTGGCTGAAATGATGGCTGATATTGCTGTTGGAAAGGCTGATAAGAATGCTGAAATGTTGAGGAATTTTGTTGAGAATTATACCCTTGAAAATTCTGATTTTGAAGAGGAACTTGTGGTGGTGAGGGCTGAAATTGATTGAGCTGATATGCTTGGTTTTGGGGCTGAAAATTTGAATTCCAAGGCTGAAAATTTTGCTGCAGTGGTTGACTTTGTTGCTGTGGAGGTTGGTATGGCTGTTGATAAATCAAATTCCCTTGATAGCCTTGATAAAACCCTTGAGATGGCTGCTGAATTGGTCGATTTGGAGGCTGAAATTGCTGATTAAAGGGCTGTGATTGTTGGTGTTGCTGCTGACTTTGCTGGAACATTTGTTGGGGTTGCTGTGATTGATGTTGAGGTGGGCCTTGTTGGCAAAAAGAATTTCCATAGTTCAAGTTTGAATGATCCCTCCACCCGGGGTTGTAAGTAGGAGAGTACGGATTGTTCCTAGCTTGAAATTGTCCCCTAACCAAAGCTGCTACTGACTCATCTTGTTGTAGGTTGGGGCATAAATCTGCAGTGTGCTCCTTGCTAGAACAAATTCCACATACACTCATCACCATTTGATTTGATTGTGGAGGTGCTAAAGGAATTGAATTTTTACTTGAAATCTGAAGACCCATTTGCTTAACAGCTGATGTGAGTTCCAATAATGCACTACTAATCTCCTTTTGATCATTAGAAACCCCTTGAACTTCATTAACCCCTCGAGTAGATAACGCCCTGCCTCCAAATTGTTGTGAGTTTTCAGCCATATTTGAAATAAGCTCCCTGGCCTGATATGGTGTCTTGTTAACTAAAGCCCCTCCAGCTGCTGCATCAATCAAAATCCTATCCATCTGTAATAATCCCTCATAAAAGTACTGGATGAGGAGCTGCTCACTAATCTGATGCTGGGGACAACTGGAGCACAACTTGTTGAATCTCTCCCAATAGTCATAGAGTGTCTCTCCCACTATCTGCTGAATGCCACATATACTTTTCCGGATAATTGCTGTTCTGGAGGCTGGAAAATATTTCTCTAAGAAAGCCTTCTTCATGGAAATCCAACTAGACACATGCCCCGTAGGTAAGTAATAAAACCAATCCTTAGCTGCTCCAGTCAAAGAAAAAGGAAAAGCCCTCAGCTTGATGTCTTCCTCTGAAATACCCTGAGGCTTCATAGTGGAGCAAACTACATGAAACTCATGCAAGTGTCTGTTTGGATCCTCTCCTGATAAACCTTGAAACTTAGGCAAAAGATGAATAAGTCCAGATCTGAGCTCAAAATCTCCACCCAGCTCTGGGTAGGCAATGCTGGAGTACTGAAAAGAAGCATCTGGCGCTGCTAGTTCTTTCATGGTCTTCTGGTGGTCTGCCATCTGATCAACTGAAATGGTAGAAATAGACTGAGTAGGAATAATACCAAATCCCTCTGTAACACTGAGCTGGCTCCTCCTAGCTCTGAAGGTCCTCTCAATCTCAGGGTCAAAATCCTCTAGTTCACCACCTGTAGACCTGGTCATAAAAACAAGAACAAATCGCAGTACAAGTATATAGAAAGATGAAACAAATAAAATCAAATCAGATGATATAGCAGTAAGTGCAAGAAAAATAGATCAAGAAAAATATGAAATGAATACACAAGCAAAATCAAACAACTCAACTAGTGTGTTCCCCGGCAACGGCGCCAAAAATTTGATGGACCCAAAATGACTGTCACGAATGTGGGTCTCAAATTTTTATATTTATAAAGTGCTGGAAACCCTTTTTGCAATCAAAGAAGAAAAGCGTAGTAAAGGGGCCACAGGTCGTATTTTTTTTCGAGGACTAGTTCAAGTTTGTTTGATTCGAACTTGCGTTTATGTGTCGATAATGTTTTTGGGTTTCAAATATGATTTGGGGTTTGTTTTCGATTAGAGATGGAGAAGCAATGAGAAGTAAAGAAAACTTGACTGAGCACTTAACTAGGTAATGACAATTAAGGACTAAACAATTATGAAACAAGTGCTATAGCAAATGCATTCCAAACTCTAAGTAGTTGAATTTAAAGTAATGCTGGCATTTAAAATTGAATCTAAAGCAAAATTATGAGCAACGTTTCAGAAATGAGAACTTGATACGAAGTGACCATGAAACTCACTTGAAACATAAGGAAAAAGTCTTATGTGCTAAAAGAAATTAAATTCAGGTGATGAACACACTGATGTGGAACAATTAAATGGGCAACAAACAATTTCAATACAAAACTAAGAAGCAAGTAATGCAAAGCAGCAATTCAATTTCTCAAGTTTATGAGCAGGAATGTATCTAGTGCAGTAATGATATGCATGATTTAATGAATTGACTGCATGAGTTCGGAATTGAGATAAATGCTGAACTAACAAATGCAAGCTAAATACTAGTCACTAATCTAAGGTCCTGATACGAATTTGCTTTCTTAACACTGAAATGCAGAAACAAATGGATTTAAATGGCAGAAATGAGCTGAAATTGAAGGAATGCAGAGAAATAAAAAAAAAAACTGCAGTAATGCAGTGATGGAATTTCAGAAATTCAGTAATGTATCAGGAATTCAGATTCTGACAATGGAAATGAAGAAGTGAATACAAACAACTACTTCAATACAATAAGCAGAATGGATTTAATCGAACTAATGTAGAACAGATGCAATTCTCAGTCCATATGATCTTAACAATTCAACAAAGGAATCGAAATTGAAGAAAATGATTGGCAGAATTTAAAACTGATAAGCTCTATCTGAAACCGAATGCAGATCTTGACCCTAATTGCTATGGAAATAAACTACTGCAATGTAAGTTCAAAAGGAAAGCTAAAACTTGCATCGACACAAACTTAGGAAACTGAAACAAGACCTAAGTTGCAGAAACAGAATTGGCACGCACAGAATTCATCTGATACGCTAGCAACAAACAAGTTATATACTAGAATTGGCTGAAATTGATCACTAAACAAATGTGCCAGCTGACTATCTGCAAAATGGAACCTAATTATTGCTAAAACAATTCAGAAAATAGAACTTAAGCATCTGATACAGAATCTGAAATGAAATGAACTGCAGAGTAAAATTACAGCTAATGTAAAGACGAAATACAGCAAGGAATTAATCCTCGACCATTCCTTGATTCAAGACCACCTTGTTCGTCACGCAAGGGCAAGCCAAGAACCCCTTAAACTCACAAATCTCTGGGAATTGAACTCCAATGTCAGATCTGCTCAAAACTGCATCTGGCGCAATCTGGAGCTTAAATCGTCATTGAATCCTTCTCCCAAGGATCCAGATCTTGATCCAAGTTCGTGATCGAGTTGGCCACGCCTTCACTGAAGAAAATCCCGAAGAAAATGAAGAAAACCCGAAGAAGAACGAAGAAGAACTCAGCTCGAAGTGGCGAAGACGCGACGCCGAGATCTGCCGAGGGAATTCCCATTTAAACTTAAACCATTTAATTTGGACGGCTGAGATTAATCCCGCTTCATCCAACGGTGGATCTTTGTCCGATTTGATTCAAAATTTCCAGATCTCGATCAGAGGTCAAGATCAACCTCGTGGTAGCTCGGATCTGCCAGATCTCCAACGGATGGCTCAGATCAAACTGATATTTGAATGGGTGGTCTAGATCTCTCTGAATGTGATCCAACGGTTAGATGATCTCCGATTGAGTTGAAACTCTCAGATCTTGATCTGATCACTTGATTAGACTTAACCCCAGCTCGGATTGATCAAAAGTTTTCAGATGGTCTAGATCTAACCGTTCTTGCATCGGACGGTCCAAATGAATTGGAGCTTGATTACTTGATCTAGTCCACTTTTGACTCGACTTTGACCCAACATGACCTAGGTCCATAATCCTTCCAAGCTTACAAAAGTAGATCAAAAATTTAGTGACAAAACAACCCAAATATAGCAAGATTTACAATTAGGTCCAAAAAGGGTGTAAATCCTAAAATCTAGGCCAAATCCACAATTACACAAGTAAAATATGGGTCAATCACAGATTTAAGCATATGAAATGATCAACAAAATGACACTTATCACTCCCCCACACTTGAACTTTACAAAAATTTGCTCCGATGGCCGCAGGCGATTCAGGTACAAGACCCATGTAAGAGGTGGAGTGCTTCGAATTAGAGTAAAATCAACACCTCCTTCTTGATGCCTTTTTAAAGATGTTCCAGGAGGCTGGAGTCTGTTCAGATGGAGCACCCACTCCAATAGTCTTCTGGACCCTGCAAAATAATGTAATACCTCTCTCAAGCGTTCAGGGTCAGAAAGAAATGATATAAATTCAGTCTCTGCATGAAATGTATCCAAAACTGCATCACATCCAATTAAATCAATTCTTGGTGCCTCAATAAATTTTTCATAATTATTTCCTACAAAATTTGCATCCAGAAATTTATCACAAACAAAGAAATCAATTTTGGGCACTTCAATAGAAATTTCCCAATTATTTTCTACCAAGGATGTATCAAGTAATGTATTACAACCAATGAAATCAATTCTAGGTGCCTCAATGAATTTTTCACAATTATTTTCAGCATAAGATATATCAAGAGACTCATCACAATAATCAACATCAAGTCTAGGCACTTCTAAAATTTTTTCACATTCAGCGTTTTCATGATATGTATCACCACATGCTTCAAATTCAGCAACTTTAACACTAGGTACCTCTAGGGATTTTTCACAATCAAATTCTACAAGAGATGCATCCCTAAGTATATCACAAACAATAAAATCAGTTTGAGGTACCTCTATGCAATTTTCAGAAAAATTAGAAGGAGTATTTACCTGATCGTGCTGAAAAATACCTGGAGGTTCTACAAGAGTAGATGTATCCGTGTTCTCCTCCTGGTCAAGTAATTGTTCCACTTCAGGTTCAGGTTCTGGTGGACACTCAACTAAAGCAGGTGATCCTTGGGTTCTTGCTTCCACCATGCAAGTCCCTACACTTTCTGGTTCATCCTCTGAATCTTCTAAAGTACCAGTAAATTGTGGTGGTCCCTGGGGCTTAGTGCAATCCCCTACACCTATGGAATCATCTCCCATGCATGTTCCCTCAACCATTCCTGTATCAACCAAATTAGAAAAATTAGGATCATTAACAACTAAATCATCACAAGATAAAAGTATAGAATGATCCTGTAAAGTTTCAGAATTGAATTCAAAACTATCACAAGCCCTGCTATCAATCTCCTCCAATGCCTCTAAATCAGTAGGAATGGGTGATTCCTGGGGCTTAGTGCAATCCCCTACACCTGTAGATTCATCTAATTGTCCTGATCTTTGGGCTTTTATCTGATTCCATTGATCTATCAATTTTCCAAGGCGTTCTCCGATGTCCTGCTGTTGTTGTTGAAAACTTTGCTGTTGTTGTACGACTTGTTGCCACATCTCCTCATCCTTTGTTGTTGAGCCTCACTCCAATCAGGATTCTCAAAGCCTCCTTGGTTAGTGTGGAACTCTTGTTGGTCTTGAAATGTAACATAAGGCTACTGAAGACCAAGAGTAGGCTGTGCATTCTGAAATGGAGACTGTGGGGGTTGATCAAATGGTTGCATAAGCTGATTTAACTGCTGAAAATTTGGTTCACAACTTGGTGGAGATGGCTGAAAATTATGATTCTGGAATTCTTGGATCTGAGGTTGAAATTGTGGTGGTGAAAACTCAAATTGAGCGGGCTGAAAATTCTGGTTGCAAGGCTGAAAATTTGGATCATATGGCGGTGAATATTGAAGAGGTTGTTGAAAATTCTGTATAGGTTGGAATTCTTGCTGCCATGGCTGAGGTTGAGGCTGAAATTGATTATTTCCCTGCTGAAAATTTACAAAAGGCTGCTGAAAATTTTGGTTAACATGCTGAAATCCTTGGTTTGGTTGAACTTGATGGAAGGGTGGTTGCTGAAAATTCTGATTATCTAAACACCCTTGCTGAATTCCTTGAAAAAGTAATTGATCTTGTTGATAAGGTTGCTGAAAGTTGGGCTAAAATTGCTGAATTTGGGGCTGAAAATTCTGGAATAATGGCTGCCCCATCTGAAAATTCTGGAATAATGGCTGCCCCATCTGAAAATTCTGACTTGGCTGAAAATCTTGCTGAAATTGTTGACATTGTGGCTGAAAAAATTGATTTGGTTGCTGATTGAAAGGTTGGTTCTGCTGAAATTGTGGACACGGCTGTTGGTAATTAGATGAGAACATTTTGAACTGGCAGTCCTGTCACAAAACAAACAAGAAAAATGACAGCAACCGTATACAAAAGATAAAGCAAAAGAAAATAGAATCAAATGATATGCCCATAAGCACAAGCAAAAATCAAACAAATCAACTAGTTGCTTCCCCGGCAACGGCGCCAAAAATTTGACGGACCCAAAATAGACTGTCACGAATGTGGGTCCTCCAAATTTAGAATATTTGTAAATGCTGTAAACCCTTTTTGCAATCAAAAATATGAAAACGTAGTAAAGGGGCCACAGGTCATATTTTTCCTCGGGACTAGTTGAGAGTTTGTTTGATTCGAGCTTGTATTTATGTGTCGTTTGTGAATTTGGGTTTCGAATGTGATTTAGGTTTGGAATGCGATTAGAAATGAAAAAAAAAAGCAATAGAAAGAAGGAAACTTAACCACGCAAACTTAAACAAAGTAATGGCAATTCATGGACTCAACCAATGGAAAATCTCATCAAGGCATTTACACAATTTTGGAAAAAGCCCAGATCTGATTTCGATTGCAAGAATACACTACAAACTGATTTAAAACTTAAAGCATCACCACTCAAGCCGAAACTTAACTTGATACCAAGTGAAGGAAAAACTCATGTGCCAAAAGCTAAAGCTAAGTGCAATTTTAATTGGTTACTTGATACAAGGGCAGATCTACAATTGATGAGAAGCAATTGATACTAAGTAAATGGATGTGAAGCAACCAAATTAAGTGCAGATTTCAATCATGCAAAAACATAGCAAAATTGATACGCAAGGGATAAGGTTTATAAGCCAAAACGAGACTACAATTCCGAGACAAATCGAATGTAAATAAAACTGATTTTAAGCACAGCCATACACTCCAAGATAGGGTTACATTCTGATACAAATTAGTGCAGAATTCAATCCTGTAGAATTTAGCACACTTGATGCGCAAAAGCTGAGGAAACTATGTGCTGGAATTTGATACTCAGTGCAGTAACTAGATGATCTATTCAGAAATGTCTTCATGCAGGAATGAATGGCAGAAATGCAGAACAAGGCAGATTTAAGCAACTTGGCACAACCACAACTGCAAAAACTGCAGTAAGCTGCAGGAACGCTGAAGAATTGCAGAAACTGTAGTAAACTGCAGGTATGCGGCTACATGTTGGATGCAAATTCAAACCGGCAGCTGGTGTGAAGCAAGTGGATGTGAGGTAAACAACTCCGGTACAGAATCCAGCAGCCAATACATGCAGAAATTAACTCAAATGAAACCGAATTTCAGGAACTAAGCATGATGTGCAGAATTGAATCCATTGCAAAGCAAGAGTGCAGATTCAAAACTGAAATTAAATGCAAGTGATCACTAAACAAACAACTTATCTAATAACACTGCAGAAATTGAAAGCTAATTACGGCAGAAACACAAATCAGAAACCTGAATTCAACTGATTCAACATTTAGAAACTAAAGTTAATTGCAGAACTTGAAACTGGCACGCAACATCTTAAAGCTAATGTGCAGAAATACATTGATACGCATGAATTAATTGCTAAACAACTGAACTTAAATGAAGTGTTAAGTAAACAAGCAATCTAGCTACTACAAGTGCAGAAATTAACACTAATTAAAGCAGAAAGCAATTCGGAAAGTTAACTACAGCTGATACAAAAAAAAATAGTAACAGAAATAACATTCAGAAATAGAAATTACAGCTAGAAATGGAAATACAATAAGAAAACTAAACTCAATCACTCTCTTAGGTCAAGTACTCCTTGTTCGTCACGCAAGGGTGAGCCTCGAACTCGTAAGCTCAGCAAATCAGTGGAAAATCTGTCTCTGCGATCAAATCCATTCAAACTCTGCTCAAGCTGAAAACTGCATCCGAATCCTTCAATCCAGCTGTGGTGGCTTGCGATAAGGACTTGGGAATGCTCCGAGCCTTCCAGGGAACCCCTCCAGATAGCTCGGATGAAATGAAGATGGTGCACAACTGAGATTGATGAAATCGGATGACAGAGCAACTGAAACCTCACGAAACTCTATCTTTGGGCAAAATTCAAGCTGGAAACGTCTCAGTGAGCTCTCCCCACTTACCTAGCACTTATTCTAATGAAGGATCTGTTAGTAATATGAGAGAAGTGCCCTAAGGCAATCACCTTATGATTGTAAACATTTATTTTAATAAATGAATATTCACTATTTGAGTATACATGTCTGTGTATTTGATTGGGATCTTAAACTCATTTACTGAATGTCCACAATACAATTCACAGCATGAGAGAATTTGTGATGAATTCACAACTAGTGATTATCTCTACATGTGCAATTGTGAAGTATTGAAATTATCCCTAGTCGATAAATTGATAAATAAGGACACTATCAATTCTGTTGAGACTAGCATGGGTTATTCTCTAATCAGCTGATTCTCACTGGCTGGTGACATTGGGATGTCAGGATATAAACATGAATGCTAGTTAAGGGAACTAGTTCATCGGAGTGACTGTCTGTAAAACTTCATGTGGTAATCTGTATATAGAGATGTCAATGAAGTTCTTACTGCAGCTTAGGTGCGATGTTCCTTTGACTTGCAGTGTTCAAGTCATCTTGGTCATGGAGACTTATACTTTAACATCTTAAGCAAGCATCTCCAAGGAGGTGTGGACCCAGGATGGTTGGGTATAAGCAGAAGTGCCCGAAGATGTTTGAACAGCCTACAAAGGATTCACCACTCCATGCGAGGAGATGTATACCCAAGGCCTATCGTCGGATTGTTACTCAAAGCCTCTGGCCAGAGCATGACATGTTTAGAGTATGAGTCTCTTAAATACATGTGAGTAATTAGAAATCCAAAGGACGAGAGAACGTTACTTGGGCTAGGTGTGACGTAGTCAGCCTAGTGGGGACTGACACAAACAGACCATGTCCTGAACCAAGTGGGTACAAGATGGTGAAGGGAATGAGGCACGATTCATTAGAGCTGCTGAAGGGTTTCGGAATTATTTCTGAGGTCAACCATTGATCTTTCGATTAATTGGGGGTCATGATGTACTACTAGGTGCCACTCATGATCGTTCTATAATTGGTTGATTATAGACGACCAACATAAATCGGAAGCCTATTTAGTCACACGCACTACGAGTAATCCGAGGGATTTAAAACGAGTTGAAAATTGGATTTTCCAATCAAGAGAAATAAGTCGAATTTGAATTAATCAGAGGCGCAACGGAAGCTTAAAATGACTAAGTCTTTTGAAGGCTTATTGGGCGAATTAAATGAGTTTAATTCGCGAAGGTTTTGGCTTGGTGTGGCCGGCCAAAGAGGGTGCCCACCCTCTTTGGTTTGGTCGGCCACCACAAGGAGAGAAACCAATTAATTTGGTTTAAATTATAAAATAAATCAAGCGCAATTTGTTTTATAAAATTATGGATAAATAAATTAATTTATATAAAGAGATTTATATAAAGAAATTTATATAATGAAAATTGTAAAATTTATTCTTTTTATGGAAATTAAAATGAACCATGAATTGGTTTAATTTTAATTTATAAAATCAATTATGAATTGATTTTTCCATGATAAGAAAATTTTATACAAATTTTATTCTATAATTAAAAGGAGAGATGTATTTGTTTTATTATAAAGTTAGTTATAATAAAACTTGGTATAACGGAATAATTCATAAGAAAATTTATAAGATAAATTTCTTATGAAAATTTATTCCGTTAATTCCGTTAAAAGGGAGACTTGGCAATGGAGAGACTACTATATAAAGGAACCAAAGGCAAGCCTTGAATTCCAATTAATCAAGAGATTAAGAAACTCTCTCTCTCCCTTATTCTCTCTCTTTCTCCCTCTAGGGCCGGCGCCCACCTTCTCTCTCTAGGGCCGGCGCCACTTTCTCCCTCTAGGGCCGGCGCCACCTTCCCTAGACGTGAGCCACCACCAAGACGAAGCGGGTCGCGTCTCCTTCCTCCCTTCACGGAATTTTGATTCCGTTACTTGGTGGTTAGTTTCCATATCTCTCTCTTGATATTCTAGTTGTGTCTTTGGAGAATCTAGTAGTTCTCGTCGGCACAAAACTCGTGGCTTTGCGAAGTCATCCCGAAGAGAACTCGGCGTGGACGCGAATAGAGGCGGAGCTTCCAAGGGACGCTACGGTTGGATCTCGTCCCTTACTTCGAGTTACGCGAGGTACTAAGTAAATTAGTTTACTTTTCGCAAAGTTTTAATTTATGATCATGTCCACACATCATAAGGTCGCATGCTAGATACGTGGTTAAAAATAATTTGAGAAATTATTTATGCTAATTCTTCCGCTGCACGTAAATATTTTAAAATTTACGAACTCGTATCCTTGTCAACATGCACCCGGTCCCAACAGTGGTATCAGAGCCGGTTAGTGTTCGACATAATCATATAATTATTTTATGGAAAACTTTGTCATGATCTCAAATTTGGAAAATTTTCCAATTATGGAAACTTTCCAATTATGATAAATTTTAGATTTAGGAATTTCAAAGTTTGGAAATCCTCATGAAATTTCATAAACTTTTGAAATATCCTAGTTTCTGAAATTTTATGATAATTGTGAAAACTTCCCATTTTTGGATACTTTCCAATTTTGGAAATTTCCTATTTTAGAAATATTCTAATTTTGGAAATATGTAAGTTTTCTTTGTACCAGAAACTTACAATTATTCTGAAAACCTATTATGAAATCTCGCAATTTTGGGCACTTTCTTTCAAGAAAGTCTAGACAAATTTATGGATCATTAATTGACAATTAAATTTGAATTGGTTTTAAATTATTAACAAAATTCTTTACTTTGGATTGAGCCTCGGGGAGCCGTCCAATTTAAAGTTAGTTGTTGTAATTTAATTTCCCATTTTGAATAAAATTGTCATGTTTAATTTGGTTACGCCTCGGGGAGCGGACCAAATTGGATTTACGACAAATTTCTTTTCTTTGGGTATCTGAGCCTCGGGGAGCCACCCGTAGAAAACAATTTGTTGTAATTAATTAATCCATGAATAAAATATGTGATCAAATCTTGGAAATTTGATTTAAGAGGTGATGCTCTTACATATTGTTGTCTCCAAAATTAATTAGGAAAATGGTTTCCTATAGAGTTTTCTTAAAAGAGATTTTCATGAAAATAATATGTGGTTGAATTAAGGGAATCTGTCTCTTAATTTAATAAGATTTGATTTAGAGAAATTAAAGTCTTAAACATATTATTTTCGAAATTGATTATGACAATTTAGGAAATTGTTTCCCAAAACAATTCCTTGAATAAAGTATGAAATTAGAATTAGGAAATCCGGTTCCTAATTTAATTAATGAGACTTGATAAATTAAGTCACATACATACTTTATTAAGGAAATCGTTAGTCATGACATAATTATATGTCATGAATGTGCTTAGAAAAGAAAGGATGAGACCTAAAACCCCTTACAAAATATTAAGGCTAACACCTTCGATTAATATGGTTAGAACCGGAGTTTTGTTTCTCGTTTGGGTTGATGGACACATCCATGCCAGGCTTGAACCTCAACATGTTCAAACCATGAAATTAGTTTATGAATAATATAGTTAGAGTCAGAGGTCAATCCTTAGTTTTGGTTGTTGGACACATCCAAGCCTGACTAAACGGTTGAATGAGCTCCAACCATATTAAAACTATTTCTTGATTAATGGGTCAGCCTTAAGCTTGGAGCATCGATTTGTTGTGCCACAGCCAAGGTCGATGTAAAGAGAGGTGCAGTTGGGTGCTATGTATATTGTTGCATACTTGTTAATGAGTTAACAACCCAATGATTTATGCAAACATTCAATTAGTTGATAGCATAAAGTGATAGTTACATATATGTGATATGTAATCGGTATAATTGCCTACCTTCATAGCTAAGAATAACTTGATGGCCACAGCCATGGTTGTTCTTATCTATGGTTGGATATCAACCTATTTGGAGATACTCCTATGATCTCTCGAATTGATAAAAAGGGTTATTCAATTCGAAAAATAAATAGGATTTAATTAATGTATGTTGATGCATTCTTTATCATTCTTCTCACATAAGCTCAATTTGTATTTCTAGGATAATCACTCGATCATGTCTTCTCTGAATTTGTGTTCCATTTTGGACACCAATAAACTAACTGGGCAAAACTTCATGGACTGGCTTCGAAACCTGAGGATAGTCCTCAAGGGAGAGAAGCTTTCTTATTTCCTTGAAGAACAACTTCCTAACCGTCCTCCTGAAGATGCAACTCCAGACCAGTTTCCTGAGTTGCTCAACCTGCTGAAGACTGTAGAGCCTTCTGTGAAGCAGGATCAGAAGACGGTACTGTTAGTTGGTTCCTCGAAGAAAGGTTCTAAGAGGAAGGCCAAAGAATAGAATAAGGGAAAGAAGAAAAAGGCCAAAAAGACTGAAAATACCCTAAAAGGCACTTGCCATCACTGTGGCAAGGAGAGTCACTGGCGAAGAAACTGCAAGGTTTATCTTGAGTCCTTGAAGAAGAAGGCATCCGATGCCCCATCCTCTTCAGGAATCTTCGTTATTGAATGTCACTCTATTTCCTCAAATACCTGGTACTTGATGTTGGATCGAGGAGCCCGATAGAGGGGGGGGGTGAATATCGGAAAACTTTCGGATTTTATTAAAGAGTACGTATGCAGCGGAATTAAACAAAAACAAAAACCAACACAAAGGACACAGTGGTTTTTACTTGGTTCGGAGCCTGTGTCGACTCCTACTCCAAGGCCCACGATCGTTGATCGTTTACTTTGGGCAATTCTATATGAGCGCAAATTCAGTTTACAAAAAGAGATTACACGTATAGCAACATAAACTGTAAATAAGAAAATGAAACTCTTCTTTTACCGACGTCCGGTTGTAGGTTGACTTTCCGGAGCAGCGGGACGTCGTCGGCTCGAGTTGGGCAGTTTTCGGAGCAGGGCGTGATCACAGAAGAGTATGGAAGCGTTGGTTTGAAGTTAATGCAGAAGGCTTGGGCGTTGGGTGCTATTTATAGCACCCAGGGGCGCCCTGGACGTCGGGGGCGCCCTGCCACGTGTCAAGCGATCCGCAGATCGCTCAGTCAAACTTTATCCCGCTCGAACAGGGATAATGTTTGACCGTGAGGGCGCCTTGGTCGTAGAGGGCGCCTTCGCTGACTTCTTCCGCGTAAAGATCTCGCTGTGGATGAAGCTGAGGCTTCGCAGTGATGAGCTGGAGGCGCCTTGGCTGCTGAAGGCGCCTTGGCTGACGAGGGCGCCTTCGCTGCTGAAGGCGCCTTGCCCATTAAGCAGCCTAAGCTGTCTTTTGCTTCGCTTGGTTTTGGTTCACCTTGAGGGCGCCCTGGACACTCAGGGCGCCTTACTCAGCTGCTGCCTCACTCCTTTGAGGCTCTCTGAGTTGCAGACACACGTTCCTTCGGTCCTGCATTCAGGGTTAGTCCAAAACACAATAACACAATTAATTTATGATTTTATACAGCCTTAGCTGTCTTGGTTCTGACTTTGGTCTCCAAAATGGAGCCCTAGGTCGAACCGACGCCTACTGTTCCCTCGACGGGGAACGCGTCCTCACCTACTCCTCTCGGGAGAGTTTACCTGATGCCAACCGCTCCTTTGGTTGGACTTTTGCCTGACTTGTTGTTGCAGAAATGCACCTAAGTCAAACCTGTGTTTTGATAATGGCAACATAGGTCAAAAGTTAAGTCTTTCTTGTTTTCTAACAAGTTAAACAAGTATGCAGAAAAAGCCCTAGCGAAGGACTGCTAGGCACTGGCGAAGGACTGCCAGCACCAAAAGCCCTAGCGAAGGACTGCTAGGCACTGGCGAAGGACTGCCAGCACCAAAAGTCCTAGCGCAGGACTGCTAGGCACTGGCGAAGGACTACCAGCACCAAAAGCCCTAGCGAAGGACTGCTAGGCAACTGGCGAAGGACTGCCAGCTCACAAAACCTGACAAAGGACCGTCAGGCAAAAGTTCAACCAAAGGAGCGGTTGGCATCAGGTAAACTCTCCCGAGTGGAGTAGGTGAGGACGCGTTCCCCGTCGAGGGAACAGTAGGCGTCGGTTCGACCTAGGGCTCCATTTTGGAGACCAAAATCAGAACCAAGACAGCTAAGGCTGTATAAAATAATTAATTTCATTGTGTTTTGGACTAACCCTTGATGCAGGACCGAAGGAACGTGTGTCTGCAACTCAGAGAGCCTCAAAGGAGTGAGGCAACAGCTGAGTAAGGCGCCCTAAGTGTCCAGGGCGCCCTCAAGGTGAACCAGAACCAAGCGAAGCAAAATGGGCTTCGGCTGCTTACTGGGCAAGGCGCCCTCAGCAGCCAAGGCGTCCTCGTCACCAGGGCGCCCTCAGCGCCGAAGGCGCCCTCAGGAGCCAAGGCGCTTCGCGCCTAAGCCAGCCAAGGCGCTTCACGCCTAAGCCAGCCAAGGCGATTAACTCTATCCAGCCGAGAAGACCGGGTCAACCAAGGCGCCCTCAGCGACCAGGGCGCCCCAGAGGTCAAACCTCATCCCTATTCCGGTGGGATAACGCTTGACCGGAGTATAGCACGGATCGGATGACACGTGGCAGGGCGCCCCCGACGTCCAGGGCGCCCTAGGGGCTATAAATAGCACCCCTCGACCCCAGGCTTCACGACACTGCTTTCATTCAACGCATCCAAACGCTCTGACGACCGCGCTCTGCTCCGGAAACTTCCCGACTCAAGAACGAAGCGCCGTCAACCTCCAACTGCACCGAAACTCGATCTACACCGGGAGTTGATAAAACAAAGTGTATATTTCTATTTACAGTAATTTTGTAATCTCACTTTGTAACCGTTTTGCGTACTATAGAATTGCCCAAGGTAAACGGTCAACGACCGTGAGCCTTGGAGTAGGAGTCGACCCATGCTCCGAACCAAGTAAAACCTTGGTGTTTGCGTTGTTTGATTTTATTCCGCCGCGCACTTACTCTTTCTTTTAAATCCGAACATTTTTCGATATTCACCCCCCCTCTATCGGTCTTTCTGGATCCAACAAGTGGTATCAGAGCGGGGAATTCAAACTTGGTGCAACCACCAGTTTGAAAATTTTTCGGATTTTCTTTCGCTTTCTCTCTCAATTTTTTTTTTCGTTAAATATTTTCGTTCGAATTTTTCTTTCAAGGTTGGTGCAACACCCCCTGAAATTTGTGTTTATTTATTCTTCCCGCACTACTAATCTAAGACCAAGTCTTGGAATTTTTTTTTGTTATTTGCTATTTCAGTAACAAATGGCCATCCAAGAAGGCTTTAGCACCGCCAGACCTCCACTTTTCAGTGGAGAAGACTTTCCTTACTGGAAAAGTCGAATGGAGGTCCACCTGAAAACTCAGGTGGATATGTGGATAATCATCCAGTCTGGACTGATGATTCCCATAAATGCTGATGGCGTACCGCAAAACTACTCAGAGTGGGACACTGCCCTTAAACGCAAAATTGAAGCTGACGCCAAAGCAACTCAGACCCTCCAATGCAGACTAACGAAAGAGGAGCTGAACCGCGTAGGCCCTTTCAATAGTGCCAAGGAGCTATGGGCTAAACTGATTGAGCTCCACGAAGGAACTTCAGATACGAGGATCAGCAAACGGGATCTGCTACTGAACAAGCTCTTCACCATCAAAATGGCAGATAACGAGACAGCAGCCCAGCTCCATGCCAGAATCCAGGAATTGATGAACGGTCTTCACGCAATAGGTCACCAGGTTCAAAACCGTGATCTTATAAGGTATGCCCTAAACGCGTTCCCTAGGATCACCTTGTGGGCATCGATGGTAGATGCATACAAGGTCTCTAGGGATCTTTCAAAAATTAAGTTAGATGAGTTATTTTCTGAACTTGAACTGCATGAACAGACTAACTGCAATTTGGCCGAGAAAAGTATAGCTTTCTTTGCAGGGAAAACAGGAAGAACGACTAAGAAGAAAACTCAAGTTGAACCCGAGTCTACCTCAGACTCAGAAACAGAAGATCAAGAAGGAGATCAATCTGAACTGGTCTGGCTAGCTCGAAGCTACTACAAAAAGTTGAAGAACCAAGCCAACACACGGAGAACAAGCCGAAGAAAGGATGAACCAGCTGAACCAGCAACTGACAAACACAAGCCCAACGTAACCTGCTACGAATGCAAGAAGAAGGGCCACTACAAGACTGAATGTCCAAGTCTAATGGAGTCCAAAAAGACCAGAAAGAAAAAGGCACTCCAAGCAACCTGGGACGAGTCTTCCTCAAAAGAAGAAGAAGAAGCACCCCAGTCCAATCTTCTAGCCCTGACCGCTTCGGATCAAATCGAGACTGACTCGGACTCGGACCAGGACGACGGCAAGCTGACCTTCTCCGACGACGACGAAATAAGGGTAACGGGTTTTTCAAAATTGCAATTAAATTCTCTTATTTCATATCTATCCCGAGATTTGGCGAAAGCCAAACTCCGAATCGAGTCCCTCCGACAGGAAGTAAAACTCCTGAAAGAAGGAGCTGAGTCTAAATCCTTAACTGAGAAAATTCAGGAAGGAACCCCTGATCAAGTTGAAAAACTTGAATCAAAGAATTCCTCCCTGAAAACTCAAGTTAAGGACTTAAGAACAGCTTTAGAACAATTCACTTCTGGTTCCAAGAATCTTGATATGATTCTTGGAAAACAGAAGTCTGTTCTAAACCGATCCGGACTTGGCTATAGAACCAAATCTCGGCAAAGATCTTACTTTGCTGTACTGAACCAGTCAAGACCTAAGGTTCAGGCATGGGTGCCAAAACTGTGCCTGACTAAACCAACTGGTTCAAATCAATTTTGGATCCCCAAGGACAAGATTCACATCTTGCCTAACCCATACAGAGGCTTTAGTCCAGGGGGAGCCAAAATCAAAATAATTTTCATTATTAGATAATTTTTTTTCTTGATTGCTTGTTTATTTAAATTTCTGCAAGTTGCCATGCTTAGAATTAGGAATGGTTAGACTTAAGGACTAAATTACTTGAAATTTGAAAACATAGTATTGGGAGGAGGTGAGATGATAGTACGTTGGGGAAACCAACTCTATAAGATCAAGTCTACTTGGTCTCTTTAGACTGGTGAAACCAGCCGAAGCTACCGATCCAAGACCCAAGCTAGTTAGACCAGAAAATGACCTAATTTAATTTGAAAATGAAATTTCATTAAAAGGCTTTGTCAAGGAAAGGGTGGATGATCCCATAAGGCTACGGCCAAAGAAGGCCTAGTGCCTCGCCAAGACCTGGAAGCCAATTTCTGAAATTCAAATTCAAATTATCTTTTGTCAAATTCGAATCTAACTCAAATTGCAAATAATTTCAGATTCTAATCTACTTTCAAAATTTCTATTTTTTAAAACTTATTCTCTTTCAAAAATCAATTAATCTATCTTTTAAAATTTCTGCTTTCTAAAACTTTTTTAATCAAATCTGTTTTCAAAACTAAAATAACTTTTTCAAAATAAATTAAAATTCCTTTTCAAAATTAATTTTTACCCTCAAAACTGTCTCACATAACCTATAAGGTTAACGTGATTGAAAACTCTAGATTTGGGTGAGACAGTAAAATTAAAACTTAATTATGATTCCCTTAATACCAGTGTTGTGGTTAAATCTTAAACCATGGTCAACATTGTCAAACTATGGTCAAATAGGTCAAACCTCGGTCAAAATAGTCAAACCTTGGTCAATGTAGTCAAATCTGGTTAAAGACACTTAAATTAGGACAAATCCGGTCAAAAACATTCAAATTGGGTCAAAACCTGATTTTAGGGCGCCCAATCTCTATAGGGCGCCCCGAGGGTGGTCAAAAGCTGCCAAAAGGCAGCTGCAGCCTTGTTTAAGGCGCCCCTGTCATGCAGGGCGCCCTCCCACAGTCAGTCAACAGCAGAAAGCTGCACATACGGAACTACAGACCTGGTAAAGGCGCCCTTGTCCGGAGAGGCGCCCTTACCAGTGTCCTTCGGTGGTCAAATGCTGCCAAAGAGGGCAGCTGCAGCCTGGTGAAGGCGCCCTCGTCAGACAGGGCACCCTCGCCAGTCAAGGCGCCCTCGCGGGGAAGGGCACCAAAACTGCCTATAAAAAGGGGGCTCCCCTCCCCTTCTACTCCTCACACCCAAAACACTTCTCCTCCTATACTTTCTACCTTCCAACCCTCTCAAACTCTCAAGCTATCAAGCTCTCATCTTCAAGAATGCCTCCCCGAGCAAACCGACGCTGACCTAATCAGGCAGAACCCGGTGCCCAACCTAGTCCTGATCCTAGATTTCCCAACTTAGAATTGTGTAACAAGTTTGCTCGCACCACCTATAAACCTATAAAAACGAGCTACTTGAATAGACAATTCTTTACTCAATCCTGTCCCCTAGCTATGAACGTCATAAACTACTACCAACTGGACAATCTCGTATTCTGCACTCACCCAATCAATACTTCCTTATGTGCAGAATTTTACAATAATATCATTAGACAGGATAATCTTATATTCTCCACCATGGTTCAGGGTATTCCCCTAACTATCGCACCAACTTTACTCAACCGATTTCTAGGACTACGACCCTCGCAGTCCACATTCTGTTGTTACCCTTCTAGGGAGCCTCCCTTTGATGCTCCCTACTCTGAGATTACCTTAGATACATTGCACTCATATTTCTTTAGGCAACCTATAGCCAGACGATTTCAGTCTGTAGAATTAGAAGTGCAGGACTACGCCCTATATAGGGTCATAGTCCGATGTATCCTACCATTATCTACCAGGGACGTCACCACTATGCGTCCATTTCACGCCTTTCTACTGTATGCCATGATTCACCAGCTTGACATCGATATAGGACTTCACATCTTTCAGACTATCCTACACGCCTCCAGTGTTACCACACAAGGGCAAGTACGCACACCTTACTGCCACATTATCACATCCATATTACATCACCACGGCAGAAACATTACCGAGGGAGAGATGGCCGCCTTGACTGACTACGATGAAATAGGCTATAGAAACTTTGCCCTAGCGGGTATAGAGGTGTCCGGTACCGGGGTTCTGTCCTGGAGACGTCGGAGAGCAGCTCATCAGATCGATTCAGACGAGGAAGTCGAGTACGACGTCGCAGACATAGCAGCTGAAGCTCGAGCCTATATAGACGCTCCACCGACACTCTACGAGAGAGTGACCCGTATGGAGACACAGATACAGAGTCTCCGAGAGGAGGTCGAGGCTTATCATATAGAGCAGATGGACTCTCGCCGAGCTGATAGAGAGATAGCTGATGCACGATTCTTAGTGATGATGGCCCGATTCGATTCATGGCAGCCGGGTCCTTCTGATCATCCCGGTCCTTCGTCTTAGATTTACATTGTACTCGTAACTATCTGACTTCCCCTACTCAGTAGGGTTGACTTGTGTTTGACTGGTTGACTGTATTTGAACTTTGATTACCTGCTTTATTTACCATTGATTTAATTATGAGCAGTTAGGATTGTGCTTTATAGAATAGAGTATCTCAATTTTTTTGCTCTATTTGATTTCAAAAATCAGTTTTCTAAAAATAGATTTTGAAAGACTGCTTTACTAAATTTCAAAATCAATTTTCATTTTTTTACTTAGTTTTATTTTAAAACTACCCCCTTCAAAACTAGGGCATTTTCGAAAATGGACTTAGCCTAGGCTCTAACCCTAGAACTGCATGCACCTATAGACTTAGAAGCCAGCATCTCACAAGCACCTTAGGGACTTTTGATTGATAACCTAGAAAGGGTTGAGATGCTTAGGTCTTTGCCTCAATTCAAGATGCTTTAAGTCAGTGTATCTGCAGAAATTGGGGCACTAAATACAACTTTCATAGCAATCAAGTTAAGTGTCAAGTTTAGAAAATCTAACTTGAACAAAAACACTTAAACTTGACTAACCCTAGCAAAAACTACTGTTTATAACAGTTAGTAAGTAGCTAATTGGGTTAGACAGGCCCCTACAGAGAATTGATTGATTTAGTGTAAATTTAACTGATTCAGTACAGTAAAATTTTACTTAAGTTCCTTTATTTATGCTGTATTTATTTGTTTTGATATATGGCAAAGGGGGAGAGATAGGAAAGGAGAGAGTAAAATTTTCCTTTCAAAATTTTCTTAAGTAAAATTTCCTTTCAAAAATTTTCTTAAGTAAAATTTCTTTTCAAAATTTTCTTAACTCCATTCCTTATTCAAAAAGTATTCAAAAGTTTTTTAAATTTCTTAAGTTTTTTGGAAAATACTTAAGCTTTCAAAACTTGTTTTCAAGTTTTAACTTTTTGAAAATACTTAAGCTTTCAAAACTTGTTTTCAAAAGTTTTAACTTTTTGAAAAACACTTAAGTCTCTCAAAACATCTACTTAAGTTTTTCAAAAGTTTGCTAAGTAAGTAAGTTTTTTTTAAAAAAAACTATTGAGTACCTTGAAACTTAAAAGCCTCAAATCTTTTAAAGTACTCAAAGATCATGTTTCAAAAAATTCCTATATCTTTTTTTCAAAAGTGCAACTTTTTACCCCACCAATTTTTGAAATATCTAGGGGGAGATTCCTTCCAGGGGGAGGGAACAAAACTTTAACTTTTTCATGTTTTGTTTAAACTTAACTTTTTGAACTAGGGTTGCCATAAATCAAAAAGGGAGAGATTGTTGGTGCAGAAATGCACCTAAATCAAACCTGTGTTTTGATAATGGCAACATAGGTCAAAAGTTAAGTCTTTCTTGTTTTCTAACAAGTTAAACAAGTATGCAGAAAAAGCCCTAGCGAAGGACTGCTAGGCACTGGCGAACGACTGCCAGCACCAAAAGCCCTAGTGAAGGACTACTAGGCACTGGCGAAGGACTGCCAGCACCAAAAGCCCTAGCGCAGGACTGCTAGGCACTGGCGAAGGACTACCAGCACCAAAAGCCCTAGCGAAGGACTGCTAGGCAACTGACGAAGGACTGCCAGCTCACAAGACCTGACAAAGGACCGTCAGGCAAAAGTCCAACCAAAGGAGCGGTTGGCATCAGGTAAACTCTCCCGAGTGGAGTAGGTGAGGACGCGTTCCCCGTCGAGGGAATAGTAGGCGTCGGTTCGACCTAGGGCTCCATTTTGGAGACCAAAGTCAGAACCAAGACAGCTAAGGCTGTATAAAATAATTAATTTCATTGTGTTTTGGACTAACCCTTGATGCAGGACCGAAGGAACGTGTGTCTGTAACTCAGAGAGCCTCAAAGGAGTGAGGCAACAGCTGAGTAAGGCACCCTAAGTGTCCAGGGCGCCCTCAAGGTGAACCAGAACCAAGCGAAGCAAAATGGGCTTCGGCTGCTTACTGGGCAAGGCGCCCTCAGCAGCCAAGGCGCCCTCGTCACCAGGGCGCCCTCAGCGCCGAAGGCGCCCTCAAGAGCCAAGGCGCTTCGCGCCTAAGCCAGCCAAGGCGATTAACTCTATCCAGCCGAGAAGACCGGGTCAACCAAGGCGCCCTCAGCGACCAGGGCGCCCCAGAGGTCAAACCTCATCCCTATTCCGGTGGGATAACGCTTGACCGGAGTATAGCACGGATCGGATGACACGTGGCAGGGCGCCCCCGACGTCCAGGGCGCCCTAGGGGCTATAAATAGCACCCCTCGACCCCAGGCTTCACGACACTGCTTTCATTCAATGCATCCAAACGCTCTGACGACCGCGCTCTGCTCCGGAAACTTCCCGACTCAAGAACGAAGCGCCGTCAACCTCCCACTGCACCGAAACTCGATCTACACTGGGAGTTGGTAAAACAAAGTGTATATTTCTATTTACAGTAATTTTGTAATCTCACTTTGTAACCGTTTTGCACACTATAGAATTGCCCAAAGTAAACGGTCAATGACCGTGGGCCTTGGAGTAGGAGTCGACCCAGGCTCCGAACCAAGTAAAACCTTGGTGTTTGCGTTGTTTGATTTTATTCCGCCGCGCACTTACTCTTTCTTTTAAATCCGAACATTTTTCGATATTCACCCCCCCCCTCTATCGGTCTTTCTCGATCCAACATGACGGTCCTTTGTCAGGTCTTGTGAACTGGCAGTCCTTCGCCAGTTGCCTAGCAGTCTTTCGCTAGGGCTTTTGGTGCTGGCAGTCCTTCGCCAGTGCCTTGCAGTCCTTCGCTAGGGCTTGATGCTGGCAGTCCTTCGCCAGTGCCTAGCAGTCCTTCGCTAGGGCTTTTCCTGCATACTTGATTAACTTGTTAGAAAACAAGAAAGACTTAACTTTTGACCTATGTTGCCATTATCAAAACACAGGTTTGACTTAGGTGCATTTCTGCACCAACAATCTCCCCCTTTTTGATTTATGGCAACCCTAGTTTAAAAAGTTAAGTTTAAGCAAAACATGATAAAGTTTTATTTTTGTTCCCTCCCCCTGGAGGGAATCTCCCCCTAGATTTTTCAAATGTTTGTGGGGAAAAAAAACCTTACTTGTATTTTGAAAACTTAAGTTTTAGTTACTTAGAAGTAACTTAAAAATACATAGTAGAGTTTTTTAAAGCATACTTTGAGTACTTTAAAAAATTTTTTAAAGTCTTAAGTTTTTCAAAATAAAGGAACCTTTTGAAAGGCTAGAGCATTTTGCAAAATTTTGAAGACTTAAGAAAAATTCTAAGCTAGAGTACTTAACAGAATTTTGAAGGCTTGAGTAAAGAGTTTTGAAGGTACTTAGCAAAATTTTGAAAGCAAAAAAAAAATTCTGAGCTAGAGTACTTAGCAGGATTTTGAAAACTTTAAGAACTTAAGTACTTCTTAAAAAACTCAAAATTTTGAACCTTTTTGAATAAAGCAAAAATTTAGAAAAAAATAATTAAATTTCTTTCCTTTCTCTATCTCCCCCTTTGCCATATATCAAAATAAATAAATATAGCATGAATGAAAAATAAATAATTTGCTGTACTGAATCAGTTAGATTTATACTAAATCAATCAATCAATTGTACTAAATCAGTCAATTATCTCTGTAGGGACCTGTCTAACCCAATTAGCTACTTATTAACTGTTATAAACAGTAGTTTTTGCTAGGGTTAGTCAAGTTAAGTGTTTCTGTTCAAGTTAGATTTTCTAAGCTTGACACTTAACTTGATTGCTGTATAAGTTGTATTTAGTGCCCCAATTACTGTAGATGCACTGACTTAAAGCATCTTGAATTAAGGCAAAGACCTAAGCATCTCAACCCTTTCTAGGTTATTAATCAAATGTACCCTAAGGTGCTTGTGAGATGTTAGCTTCTAAGTCTATAGGTGCATGCAGTTCTACAGTTAGGGCCTAGGCTAGGTCCATTTTGGAAAAAAGCCCTAATTTTAAAATGGGGTAGTTTTTAAATAAAAATAACACTAAGTCGAAAAAAATGAAAACTGATTTTGAAATTGAGTAAAGCAATTTTTCAAATTCTATTTTGAAATCAATTTTAAGAAACCTTTTAACCTATTCTACAGAACACAATCCTAACTGCCTTCTTAGTGAACAAAACTCTGATTCAGGTAAGGGTTTTGTGAATATATCAGCTAAGTTGGATTTAGAGTCAATATACTTAAGTACTATTTCACCCCTGGCTACATGGTCTCTAACAAAATGATGTTTGACTTCTATGTGTTTGGTTCTGGAGTGTTGGATTGGGTTCTTAGTTAAATTAATTGAACTTATATTGTCAATACATACTTGAGTTTGGGTGTAGTTGAGTTGGAAGTCCTTAAGTGTGTGCATCATCCATAATAGTTGAGCAACACACTCTCCTAAGGCCACATACTCAGCTTCAGTTGTGGATAGAGCTACACAGTGTTGTTTTCTGCTGCACCAACTAACTAGACTTTGACCTAACAGTTGGCAGCTTCCACTTGTGCTCTTTCTATCTAATTTACAGCCAGCATAGTCAGAATCTGAGTATCCTGTCAAATCAAAAGCGAAGGTCCTAGGATACCAAATCCCTACATCTAGGGTGCCCTTTACATATCTTAGTATTCTTTTTAGGGTTGCTAAGTGTGTTTCCTTAGCACAGGTTTGGTATCTAGCACACATCCCTACAGCAAACAAAATATCAGGTCTACTGGCTGTAAGGTACAGTAGGCTACCTATCATACTCCTATAGAGTTTAAGGTCTACTGGTTTACCATCAGGGTCACTATCTATTTTTACATTAGTGGCCATAGGGGTACTTATACTTTTAGAGTTATCCATTTTAAATTTCTTTATTAATTCTTTAGCATATTTGAATTGATGAACATAGTTACCATCTCAAGTTTGTTTGATTTGTAGTCCTAGGAAAAATGTAAGTTCACCAACTAAGCTCATTTCAAATTCATCTTCCATTATCTTGACAAATTCTTTTAGGAAGTTGGTGTTGGTGGATCCAAAGATTATGTCATCTACATAAATTTGGGCAATAAATATATCTTTTTCTAGGGTTTTAATGAATAGGGTTGAGTCAATTTGTCCTTATTTAAATTCTTTAGTAGTTAAGTAAGTTGATAGTCTTTCATACCAAGCCCTAGGTGCTTATTTTAATCCATATAGGGCTTTAGTTAGTTTATAGACGTGGTTAGGTTTGTCTAAGTCCTCAAACCCGGGGGGTTGCCCTACATAAACTTCTTCTTTAATAAATCCATTTAAAAAGGCTGACTTTATATCCATTTGATATAATTTAAATCCTTTATGGGATGCAAAGGCCAATAACATTCTAATGGACTCAAGTCTAGCTACTGGGGCATATGTTTCATCATAGTCTAGTCCCTCTACTTGGCTGAATCCCTTAGCTACTAAGCGGGCTTTATTTCTGACTATTTCTCCTTGATCATTTAGTTTGTTTCTAAAGACCCATTTAGTATCTATAATGGATTTACCTTCAGGTTTAGGCACTAGTTCCCAGACTTGGTTCCTCTCAAATTGGGCTAATTCTTCTTGCATAGCTATGATCCAATCAGGGTCAGGTAGGGCTTCATCTATAGTTTTGGGTTCTATTTTTGATATCATAGCTATTTGACTGAGGTTTCTATAGGAGGACCTAGTCCTGACTCCTAGAGTTGGATCACCCATAATTTGATCGGTTGGGTGACTAAGTCTGGGTTTCTTTGTTCTTCTAGTGCTTGGTTCAGCCTCAGGTCCGGCTGGTCGGTTTGGTTCACTATTTGTTTCGACTGGTTGATTTGTTGGTTCGATTCTTGGTTCAGTTGATTCATTAGTTGGTTCAATAGTTAGTTCGTTTAAGGGTTCAATTAGTTGTTCATTTTCTTGGTCAGAGTTTGATGAAATTGGTTCAGAATTATTAGAATTTGAATTGATTTCTTCATCAAAAATTAAGTTGGTTGTTTCTTCAATTTTCTTAGTTTGTTTGTTGTAAACTCTATAGGCTCTACTTGTGGTTGAATACCCTAGGAAGATACCTGGGTTTGACTTGGATTGAAATTTTCCTAAATAGTCTTTGGTGTTTAGGATATGGACTTTGCACCCAAAGACCCTTAGGTAATGTAAATTTGGTAGTCTATGATAGTACAATTCATAGGGGTTTTGTTGTGTCGTTTGTTAATTAACACCCTATTTTGGATATAACAGGCTGTACTAATTGCTTCTGCCCAAAATTGGTTTGCTAGATTAAATTCGTTGAGCATAGCCCTAGCAGCTTCTTGTAAGGTTCTATTCCTTCGCTCAACTATCCCATTTTGTTGGGGGGTTCTAGGACATGAAAATTCATGTAAATACCCATTTATTTTACAGAATTCTTCGAATCGTTGATTCTCAAATTCTCCCCCGTGATCACTCCTAAGTCTTTTTATTTTAGTGTCGTTTTGATTTTCAATTAGTTTACAGAATTCATGGAATAGGTTTAGGGTTACATCTTTGGTTTTTAGGAACCTAACCCAGGTAAACCTAGAGTAATCATCAACTATTACTAAGCAGTATCGGTTCCCGCTTAGTGACTTGGCTCCATGTGAATCAAATAGGTCAAGGAGCAGGAGCTCAAGTGTGGTTTGAGTTAAATCAGACTGGATTAGTTTATGATTGGATTTGGTTTGTTTACCTTGATTACATGATTCACATATTAGGTTTTCATTGTTTTTGATTTTGGGGATACCTTTGATTAACCCAAGTTGGGTAATTTTTGAGATAGTTCTTAAATTGGTATGACCTAATCTCCTATGCCAGAGGTTTGATTGTTCTAATTGTGTTAACATGCATTTGAGTATAAGGGGAAGATTTATAGTGTATACATTGTTTTTCCTAGTGCCCTTAAGTATGATTTCTGAGTCTTGTTCATTTCTAATCAGGCAGTTGGAATTGTTGAAGGTAACTATATAACCAGAATCACATAACTGACTTATGCTAAGCAAGTTAAACATGAAGTTTTCAACCAATAAAACTTTCTTAATAATGAAATCAGATTTAAGCTCAATATTACCTGACCCAATTACCTTGAGTGTAGCATTATTGCCAAATGCTACTGAGCCTAGGTTTTTGAGTTTGAGCTTGGTGAACTTCAATTTGTCTCCAGTCATATGTCTGGAGCAACCGCTATCCAACATCCATTGGTCCAAATCTTTATGTTCCTAGGCATAAAGAATTTTCTTGATTTGGATCCAATTAGAATCAGGAGTAGCTTAAATTGAGTTTCACTGCCTAGTCTGTCTCACCCTAATCTAGGGTTCTCAATCACGTTAATCTTATAGGTTTTGTGAGACAGGTTTTGATAGTTTATTTTTGAAAAATTTTGAAAACAATTTAAATTTTGAAAACTTAAGTAATTTTGAAATTTTGCAAAGATGTTCAATTCTATAAATAACTGAATTTTTGTGTTAGATTCGAATTTGACAAAAATTAATTTGAATTTGAATTTCAAAAATTGGCTTCCAGGTCTTGGCGAGGCACTAGGCCTTCTTTGGCCGAAGCCTTATGGGATCATCCACCCTTTCCTTGACAAAGCCTTTTAATGAAATTTCATTTTCAAATTACTCTTTGAAAAATTTCTGGTCTAACTAGTTTGGATTTTGGATCGGTAGCTTCGGCTGGTTTCACCAGTCTAAAGAGACCAAGTAAACTTGATCTTATTAGAATTGGTTTCCCCAACGTACTATCATCTCACCTCCACCCAATACTATGTTTTCAAGTTTCAGTTAAGTTTGTTTTGGTCCTTAAACTAGCCTAAGTCTAAGCATGGTAATTTGCAGAAATTAAATAAACAAGCAAACAATCAAGCAATTTAAATCAATAAGAACAAATTTATCTAATAATGAAAATAGTTTTCAGTTTGGCTCCCCCTGGACTAAAGCCACGGTGATGGTTAGGCAAGATGTGAATCTTGTCCTTGGGGATCCAATACTGATTTGATCCAGTTGGTTTGTTCAGGCACAGTTTAGGTACCCATGCTTGAATTTTTCCTCTGGACTGATTCAGTACAGACAAATATGATCTTTGTCGGGATTTGGTTCGGTAGCCAAGTCCGGATCGATTTAGAACTGATTTCTGTTTTCCAAGGATCATGTCAAGACCCTTGGAACCAGATGTAAATCGTTCTAAAGCTGTTCTAAATTCCTTAACCTGAGTTTTCAGGGAGGAATTCTCCTTTTCAAGTTTTTCAACTTGAGTAGAAGTTCCTTCCTAAACCTTCTCGGTTAAGGGTTTAGAGTCAGCTTCCTCTTTCAGGAGTTTTACTTCCTGTCAGAGGGATTCGACTCGGAGTTTGGCTTTAGCCAAGTCTCGAGAAAGAAAAGAAATCAACTCACTTAATTGCAATTTATTAAAACCAGTTACCTTTATTTCTCCGTCTTCTGTGAAGGTCAGCTCGCCGTCCTCTTGTTCTGATTCTGACTCGACTTTTTCTGATGCGGTTAGATCTAGGAGATTGGACTGGGGTGCCTCTTCTTCTTCTTCTGAGAAAGACTCGTCCCAGGTTGCTTGCAGTGTCTTCTTTCTTTTCGTCTTCTTGGACTCTTTCAGATTTGGACACTCTGTTTTGTAGTGGCCTTTTTTCTTGCACTCGTAGCAGGTCACATTAGGCTTGTTCGTGGGTTCAGTTGGTTCGTCCTTTCTTCGGCCGGTTTTCCTTTTGTTGGTTCGGTTCTTCAGCTCCTTGTAGTAGTTTCGAGCGAGCCGGACCATCTTAGTTTGTTCTCCTTCTTCATCTTCTGAGTCTGAGTCAAACTTGGGTTCAGGTTCAGTTTTCTTCTTCGTTGTCTTTGGAGTTTTACCTGCAACGAAAGCGATACCTTTTTCGACCGAATTGGTGTTAGTCTGTTCGTGCAGTTCTAGTTCAGAAAATAATTCATCTAGTTTTATTTTAGAAAGATCCCTGGATACCTTGTATGCATCTACCATAGATGCCCATAAGGTATTTCTTGGGAATGCGTTTAGAGCATACCTTATTAGGTCACGGTTTTCGACCTTATGACCTATTGCGTGAAGACCGTTCATTACCTCTTGGATTCGTGCGTGGAGCTGGGCTGCTGTTTCGTTGTCGGCCATTTTGATGGTGTAGATCTTGTTTAGTAGAAGATCCCTTTTGCTAATCCTGGTGTCTGAAGTCCCTTCGTGCAGCTCGATCAGTTTTGTCCATAGCTCTTTTGCACTGTTGAAGGGGCCCACTCGGTTCAGCTCTTCCTTTGTCAGCCCGCATTGTAGGGTTTGCGTTGCTTTTGCGTCAGCTTCTATCTTGCGCTTTAGAGTGTTGTCCCACTCCGAGTAGTTTTGTGGAAGTCCTTCCGCATTTCGGGGGATCTCCAGACCGGACTGGATAATGATCCACATGTCCACCTGAGTTTTCAGGTGGACCTCCATGCGACTTTTCCAGTAGGAAAAGTCTTCTCCACTGAAGAGTGGAGGTCTAGCGGTGCTGAATCCCTCTTGAATAGACATTTGTTCTGTAACAGAAAATTTTACAAAAAAATTGTCCCAAGACTTGGTCTTGGATTAGCAGTGCGGGATTAAGAAATTAAAATATCGAGGGGTGTTGCACCAACCTCGATTAACAAGAAAATCGAACGACAAAGAAAAGAATATTAAAAAGAATTCGAAAATCCGAAAAGAAATTTTTAAACTGGTGATTGCACCAAGTTTGAATAACCCCGCTCTGATACCACTTGTTGGATCGAGGAGCCCGATAGAGGGGGGGTGAATATTGGAAAACTTTCGGATTTTATTAAAGAGTACGTACGCAACGGAATTAAACATAAACAAAAACCAACACAAAGGACACAGTGGTTTTTACTTGGTTCGGAGCCTGTGTCGACTCCTACTCCAAAGCCCACGATCGTTGATCGTTTACTTTGGGCAATTCTATATGAGCGCAAATTCAGTTTACAAAAAGAGATTACACGTATAGCAACATAAACTGTAAATAAGAAAATGAAACTCTTCTTTTACCGACGTCCGGTTGTAGGTTGACTTTCCGGAGCAGCGGGACGTCGTCGGCTCGA
>JAGFNQ010001240.1:1195036-1228784 GCA_024364735.1 Boesenbergia rotunda
AAGAAGTTTGTCTCCGAACTTGGTGTGGTTCCAACCATTGATGAAGCAGTGCCGGTTTACTGCGACAACAATAGAGCTATTGCAAAAGCAAAGGAACCAAGGTCTCATCAGCGATCCAAACATGTGCTTCGCCGCTATCATCTGATCAGAGAGATTATAAGTAGGAATGATATACAAATTGAGAAAATTTCCACTGAAAGGAATTTAGCGGATCCTTTAACAAAGGCCATGCCTCAGAGCAAGTTTGAGGGTTATGTTAGAGCCTGCGGTATTAGATACCGTAGCGATTGGCATTAGGCCAAGTGGGAGTTTGTTAGTAATATGAGAGAAGTGCCCTAAGGCAATCGCCTTATGATTGTAAACATTTATTTTAATAAATGAATATTCACTATTTGAGTATACATGTCTGTGTATTTGATTGGGATCTTAAACTCATTTACTGAATGTCCACAATACAATTCACAGCATGAGAGAATTTGTGATGAATTCACAACTAGTGATTATCTCTACATGTGCAATTGTGAAGTATTGAAATTATCCCTAGTCGATGAATTGATAAATAAGGACACTATCAATTCTGTTGAGACTAGCATGGGTTATTCTCTAATCAGCTGATTCTCACTGGCTGGTGACATTGGGATGTCAGGAGAGAAACATGAATGCTAGTTAAGGGAACTAGTTCATCGGAGTGACTGTCTGTAAAACTTCATGTGGTAATCTGCATATAGAGATGTCAATGAAGTTCTTACTGCAGCTTAAGTGCGATGTTCCTTTGACTTGCGGTGTTCAAGTCATCTTGGTCATGGAGACTTATACTTTAACATCTTAAGCAAGCATCTCCAAGGAGGTGTGGACCCAGGATGGTTGGGTATAAGCCGAAGTGTCCGAAGATGTTTGAACAACCTACAAAGGATTCACCACTCCTTGCGAGGAGATGTATACCCAAGGCCTATCGTCGGATTGTTACTCAAAGCCTCTGGCCAGAGCATGACATGTTTAGAGTATGAGTCTCTTAAATACATGTGAGTAATTAGAAATCCAAAGGACAAGAGAACGTTACTTGGGCTAGGTGTGACGTAGTCAGCCTAGTGGGGACTGACACAAACAGACCATGTCCTGAACCAAGTGGGTACAAGATGGTGAAGGGAATGAGGCACGATTCATTAGAGCTGCTGAAGGGTTTCGGAATTATTTCTGAGGTCAACCGTTGATCTTTCGATTAATTGGGGGTCATGATGTACTACTAGGTGCCACTCATGATCGTTCTATAATTGGTTGATTATAGACGGCCAACATAAATCGAAAGCCTATTTAGTCACACGCACTACGAGTAATCCGAGGGATTTAAAACGAGTTGAAAATTGGATTTTCCAATCAAGAGAAATAAGTCAAATCTGAATTAATCAGAGGCGCAACGGAAGCTTAAAATGGCTAAGTCTTTTGAAGACTTATTGGGCGAATTAAATGAGTTTAATTCGCGAAGGTTTTGGCTTGGTGTGGCCGGCCAAAGAGGGTGCCCACCCTCTTTGGTTTGGCCGGCCACCACAAGGAGAGAAACCAATTAATTTGGTTTAAATTATAAAATAAATCAAGCGCGATTTGTTTTATTAAATTATGGATAAATAAATTAATTTATATAAAGAGATTTATATAAAGAAATTTATATAAAGAAAATTGTAAAAATTTATTCTTTTTATGGAAATTAAAATGAACCATGAATTGGTTTAATTTTAATTTATAAAATCAATTATGAATTGATTTTTCCATGATAAGAAAATTTTATACAAATTTTATTCTATAATTAAAAGGAGAGATGTATTTGTTTTATTATAAAGTTAGTTATAATAAAACTTGGTATAACGGATTATTCATAAAAAAATTTATAAGATAAATTTCTTATGAAAATTTATTCCGTTAATTCCGTTAAAAGGGAGACTTGGCAATGGAGAGGCTACTATATAAAGGAACCAAAGACAAGCCTTGAATTCCAATTAATCAAGAGATTAAGAAGCTCTCTCTCTCTCCCTTATTCTCTCTCTTTCTCCCTCTAGGGCCGGCGCCCACCTTCTCTCTCTAGGGCCGGCGCCACTTTCTCCCTCTAGGGCCGGCGCCACCTTCCCTAGCCGTGAGCCACCATCAAGACGAAGCGGGTCGCGTCTCTTTCCTCCCTTCACGGAATTTCGATTCCGTTACTTGGTGGTTAGTTTCCATATCTCTCTCTTGATATTCTAGTTGTGTCTTTGGAGAATCTAGTAGTTCTCGTCGGCACAAAACTCGTGGCTTTGCGAAGTCATCCCGAAGAGAACTCGGCGTGGACGTGAATAGATGCGGAGCTTCCAAGGGACGCTACGGTTGGATCTCGTCCCTTACTTCGAGTTATGCGAGGTACTAAGTAAATTAATTTACTTTTCGCAAAATTTTAATTTATGATCATGTCCACACATCATAAGGTCGCATGCTAGATACATGGTTAAAAATAATTTGAGAAATTATTTATGCTAATTCTTTCGCTGCACGTAAATATTTTAAAATTTACGAACCCGTATCCTTGTCAACATGCACCCGGTCCCAACAGGATCGAGTGGCCGCGCCTCTTGGATGAAGAACTCTACTGAAGAAATGAAGAATAAAATGAAGAAGACGAAGAAACGGCGGAGACACGATGAAGGTTGAAGGCTGTGGAGTTTCTGATTAAATACATAGGAATGGACGGTCCCGATTGATTTGGATGAATCCAACGGCTGATCTTGCTCTGATCTAACCCAAACTTTCCAAATGTTGATCAATGGTCAGGATCTGCCTCGTGGTAGCTCGGATCCTCCAGATGTGCAACGGATGGTCCAGATCAACCTAATCTTTGAATGGACGATCTAGAGCCCTCCGAGCTTGATCCAACGGTTGATTGAGCTATGATTGGGATGAAACCTTCAGATCTTGATCAGAGTGCTTGATCAACCCTAACCCTAGCTCGGATTGCTTCAGATGGTCCCGGATGGCTCAGATCTAGCCGCTTTTGAATCGAACGACCCAGATTTAATCCTAATCTTGATAACTCGATCCGGGTCCACTTCCGACTCAAGTTTGACCCAGTATGCCCTAGGTCCAGGATCCTTTCATGCCTACAAAAATAGATCAAAAATTTAGTGGCCAAATAATCCAAATATGTGTAAATTTGCAATTAAGTCCAAAATAAGAGTAAGTTCTAAAACCTAGGATAATTTCACAATTAAGCAAGCAAAACATGGGTCAAACATAGATTTTAGCAATTAAAATAATCAACAAAATGATACTTATCAGACCTCCATCCTACTCTTCCAATAGGAGAAATCTTCTCCTGAGAAGAGTGGTGGTCTGGCGGTGCTATAACCTTCTTGCACGACCATTGAATTTTTTTGAAAAAAATTTACAAAAAAAAACTTGTTCCAAGACTAAGTCTTGGATTAGTAGTGCGGCAGAAAGAATAAAAAATAATAAAAAAAATCGAGTGGTGTTGCACCAACCTCGATGAACGAGAAAATTATGGAAAAAATATGTAAAATGAAAATCCGAAAAAAAACACTCAATCAATGGTTGCACCAGATTTGAGCCACCCGCTCTGATACCACTTGTAGGATCATTTAGAATCGATAGAGGGGGTGAATATCGATAAAATCTTTTCGGATTAAAAAGAGCAATTACGCAGTGGAAAAATTCAAATCAATGCTAACACTTTTATTTTTTACTTGGTTCGGAGTCTAGATCGGCTCCTACTCCAAGGCCCACGGTCCTTGACGTTTATGATGGACAATTCTATATTCCAAAAAAGTAGTACAAAATGAAGTTCGAATACAGAAATTAATTACAACACTTAATTAACAATTATACCGATGATCGGAGAAGATTAGTAGATAGAAGCAGCGGGTCATCATTGGCGCTTGAGACTTGAGCATGGAGCGTTTGGAGCAGAGCGCTTGAAAAAATTCGTTGGAAGCAATTGTATCTGGAAGTAAAGGGGTGAACCCCATTATATACTAGGTTCTTGGGCGCCTGTGTTGAAGGGGGCGCCTGACACGTGGCCTGTTCTGCGCGAATCCATATCTGCAGACTTGGCCAGTGCTTATCCCTTCAACTGGGGCACCTGAGCTGACTGGGGCGGCTGTATTAACACAGGCGCCTCATTTGCTGATGTGGAGGGTTGCTTCGAGACTGCTTGGAATTAGCTCTTCTTAGGCGCCTGTCACCATACAGACGCCTATATGATCAGGCGTCTGACTCTATTCAGGCGCCTGGGAGCAGAAACCTTCAACCTTTGTTCCTGCAACCAGGGTTAGTTCCAAAATACAAATAATAAACAAATATATAAGTTAAGCACAATTAACAGTCTAAGTTGTCTTGATTCTGACTTTGGGCTTCTAAAATGGAACCCTAGGTCGAACCGACGCCTAGTGTTCCCTCCTACGGGGAATGCGTCCTCACCTACTCCTCTCAGGAGAGTTTACCTTTTTGCCAACTGGCTCCTCCAGTTGGACTTTTGCCCAATCTTCCGGATCAGGTCTTCGTGCCCAGTCCGCAACCAGGACTTATTGCCCAACCCTCGGTCAGGTCTTTGGTGCCCAGCCCTCAGCCAGGTCTTATTGTCAAATTCCTCAAATCAGGACTTCGTGCCCAGTCCGCGACCAGGACTTATTGCCCAACCCTATGTCAGGACTTAGGTGCCCAACCCTCGGCCAGTGCCCAATTCCTAGAATCAGGACTTCGTGCCTAGTTTACTTAGGACTTTTCCTGTGCACTTGAATAACTTCGTTAGATCATAATAAAAACCTTAACTTATGAACCCTTTGCCATTATCAAAACACAGGTTCGATCTTGGTGCTTCCGACACCAACAATTTTAGCTATTGTATAAATATCTCTATCCCCTTCTTTTGTATCCAAGTTCCGATCTAATTATTCAAAAATTTCATTTTTTTCTCTATTCACTATTTTCTTAACCTCTTTCTTGGCTATTGGATATTTTTTTAAGTTTTTATTCTTACAAATATATAATTTCTTATAGGCTACTGATTTTTCTTTCATTTTCTCTTGTACTTTCTCATTCCATCAGCATGATTCCTTACTTAGTAATGCATGCCTCTTTGACTAACTAAGTTCACTTTTGGCTATTATTTTCAACTTTAATATCATCTTATCCTATGTTGTATTAGAGTTATTGTATATTTCACCTAATGCTTGTACTCCTACATTCTCCTTAAATATATTTCACTTCCCATCTTTTAACTTCCACCACTTAATTCTATTAGTCGTATATATTTTTCTTCTATTTATACTATGATTAAGGCGTATATTTAACACTACTAACATATGTTAGATAGTTAAGCTTTCTTTAGAGATGACCTTACAATCCTTACAAATTTTTCTATCCCTCTTACTAATCATAAAATATTAATTAGTGATTTATATTCTCACTTTTGAATGTGACCAAGTGTTTTTTTTAAAATATTAGTTAGTAGAAGGTCATATGCTAACGCAAAATTCAATATAGTTTTTCCTTCTTCATGTCTTGTTCCAAACTCATAAACCTCATGTACCCTCTCACATTCTCATTTTTTACTCTAACATGTCCATTTAAATCGTCTTCTATTAAAATTATTTCATCCGAAAATCTTGATTTAGTTTCTTCATCTAATCCTACTTGAGGTGTATATATGCTAATTACATTTACAACTTCTTTCACTAATACTCTCTTGAGAGCTATTATTTTATCTCATTTCTAACTACTCCAATAACTTTGTTTTTAAAGAACTATCTAAAAATATCTACTCTTTCTTATTTTACTCTTTTCTGTATACCATATCTTAAAACCTGAGTTTTCTATTATTTTTACCTTCTTATCTTACCATCTAATATCTTATACACATAAAATACTAATTCTTCTTTCAATTATCGTATCTAATACCTTCATTGCTTTACTAGTGAGGGTTATTATTTTTCATGATGCAAATCTTAGACAATTAGTTTTCCTATAATGTTTGTTCTTATCCCACCTATGATGTGAAAACTCTTGGTTATTTAATACTATATGAAGATGTAACGAACCTTGCCGCTACATTATAGTCAGACTCTGCAATGTGAACTCTTGTATATTTAGCACTACATTCAAATTTTGGAGATATAATGATCCTTGCCAAGATGCTATAGTTAGGTCTTGCAATACGTTCCTTCTGAGGAACAATCTAGCATTAACATAATAATTTAATAAATTTATTTATTAAATATTTATCATAATTATACTAGTTGACAAGCTAATGTAACCCTCTACCTTATATCCCTTGCCACAAATTTAAGGCCCCGTGTGCAAACAGTGGATAAGGAAATAACAATATCGTTGATGGAGTTGATTCCAATTTCCAATTTCCAATTTCGATATTAATCAGAGCCTGTTCTGAAAAGAATCTGAAAGCAGAAGATACATTAAAATACATATTATTTTCAAAATCATACGTACGTAGTAGAGATGGCTAGATATATATCATATCAAAATATTAAATTTTATATAGATAATACCATATAATACCATATCAAAAGTTTTAATTTATCAAAATATCGATATATTTCAATATATTATGATAGAGTAAATATGGTATATCAAAAATGAAGAGCAGTGAAAATGAGAATGTTAAGTCAAATTTGCACAGACTAGAGAAAAATGATAAGGTAACTAAGTGTGTTCTGATAAGGACTCGACCAAATGCAATGTCCCATATAACTCTTACAATCCTAAGTTTGTACCTTGAATTGGAGCAAAGGATGCAATGTATCGGGAGAAAGATATATACATTGACTTAAATGCACCGTACATTCCGTGAAACGAGCATCAAACCAGATTAACTTAGGTCGGATGTTATGCAATTACAGATTCACTCAACCAAATGAGTTTAATATCTCATATTAACTTATTTTAACATGAGCATATATTTTAGTATTTCTATTTGATCATGAGATTCACAGATATCACTCCCGTCATATGGAAGGGATATATCTTATTTATATCACTAACATCTCTCTGCATAATTTATTGCACACCTAGTGATCGATTTTATAGTCTACCCTATTACGGGTGATGTTTGCCGATACCAAAGTACATATGTCCTTATGTAGGGAACCATGACGACTTCAGGTCTAAGGACTATTCATACCAATAGTCACTATGAGAAAGTTTATAACACTCATATAACGATCCATGAAACTTTTTCATGGTGGATCAATTCTGTACATATTCTGTAATAGATATTCATGTGTTAATTTGATATTCTATATCCATGACTTGTGAGATTAAGTCATCAATTGACTTATATATTAATCTCAGTGCATTAATATTGTCTTTGTATATTAATACTTGACTAAGAATAGTTAAGAGGAATATTCTATATATATCTACATCATCCTATTATCAACAAATTGATATGATGTAGATTAGAACCACTATCCTAGGTCATTATTATACTTATTCATCTGGCATAGATATGAAATAGATATAATAATCATAAACTTTATCATTTATTAATCAAATATTATAAAAATATTTCTTAATCAATCATCTCATAATTAATTCTAGGACTAATACTAATATCTACGTCATTTAGATTCTCATTATTGGAGTTTTTTGTGACGAAATATATAACGCCATCACTTATTAACGATGGAATATATATTCTATTGTTAAATACAACAACGGATTTGTATAAAACAACTAAATATCTTTAAATGAATGGCAATAGAGATATTACATGTGTGTAAGAAAATACAAAGTTTCTCAAACAAGTATGAAAAGTATTGTCTTTTGAACACAATGACTTGTTATGAAAATATGATATGACATTTCTAGTACTTTTGTAATTCAAGTTTTTCGCTTACTGAGCTTACTCCTATCTTGATCTAATGTAAAAACTAATGGTTTCTAATTCTTGATTTTTGATACTAAACTCGACTCTGCAGCAGTAATTAACTAGACAATTGGAAAAAAGTAAAAAAACACATAACTTTCAGAAATCAACTTATTTAACCAACATCATTGGTTTCAGCATGTTTATCGAGCACTCCCAAGGAAGTTGGATTAATTCAAGAAAACAAAATTAAATCAAATGAGCAAGTTAACCCATATGCCAATAGTCGTTGTTGATGGTAAGCAACTAGGTGATGTCGAAAGTCCCAGCAGTCGAGCATTGCTCGATGTTGGCTGAGCACTGCCTGACATCAGCCAAGCATTGTCGGCTGTGGCAGAGCACTGTCGAGTGTGGCAGTTCTTGACGCTGGTGGAGCACTATCGGGTGCGGCGGTGTTGCTCGATGTCGACAGCTAGGCGAATTGAGCAAAGTGGAATTAGAGAAGAGAGAAATATTTGCACGTTGGAGGAGGAGAGTATGTCTAAAGGGTATGATCGTGAATTGTTGGAGAAGAGATCCTCAATCACCAAAGGGGAGATCTGCAATCACCGAGGATTGAGCGCGTAAGGGAAAGATCGGGACGAGAATCATAATTTCATCCCAAATCTAACAACGGAATATTTACTCCGTAGCTAATGGCGACGATGAATAAATTTTTTGTCGTTATTAGCTAGGGTCATAAAATAATCTACCGATATAATTTTTTGTCGTTATTAGCTATGGTCATAAAATAATCTACCGCTATATATCGGTAATAAATTAAAAAATCAACTAAATAGCTACAGAATATATTAGCTGATGGAGTATATATTAGTCGTCACTAATAGCAATCGAGTAAATAATTCATTGCTAAAATCATCGCTAATGCATGATTTTCTTGTAGTGAGGAGCCAACAACGTGAGCATTGGTAAGTTTGTGAAGTTTTCTTCATATAGAAGACACAAGAAGAAGAGAGAAACAGTCAAGTGGAGAAAAAAAAACTCTTCTCCTTTAATCTCCTCATTTCTTCCTCTTATGTTCTGCAGGACACTTCTTCTTTCGGTGAATATTCATGATAGTATTCAAATATATACTCAGTTCGTTAAGTCAACCTGTGTTAGATTGTGTTCATGGTTTCTTCATTTTATCCTAGAAAATAGACATCCAAGTGTGACCTTTTAGTGTTAAATACGGAAAAATAAAATCTAGACGAAAAAATTTTATTAGAAATTTTCTTGGTACAATTTTAGGGTTTTCGAACCCTTGGATGAGGTCTAACGAGATTGAGGTATTTAACGCTAAATTTTGAGGGGTTACAATGAGCTAAAAACCTAACATAAAGGGGGTTTAAATGATTTAAACCCAAATATTAGGGATGTGTATGTAATAATCCCAAACCTCGACGGGGTTAATTGCTTGGAAACCTAGACATTAGGATATAAATTTAATTAGCTAGAATAGAAAGGGGTTGAGTGCAAAAGGTACCCTATTTTATACTCCCTTCGCCTTCTACCAATTTTAACACGAAGCTTCTCCCTTTACCCTTCTGTCGCACGATCAAAGCCATCGCAGTCAGCACTGAGTTCTTTCCCCGGTACCCTAAGCTTCTCCATTCCTCGCGTGTCTGGGGCATACCTCTCCCAACCAGAGCTTTCTTCTCCGGCTTTTCCTTCATCTCTGAGTGCTGGCAAGAAGGGGGAGATCTGAGCACGACACCGTAGTTGGCACACCGGGAAGGGGCTTGATCTGCATGTCATAGGTCTTCGATCTGGTAAGTGTGTATTATTTTGGCTTTGCATTGATCATTGGGGATGACCTTCGATTTGGGTTGGTAATGCCACCATCGCTGGAATTGATCCAGGGCTGGCTCCTGTTGGCGATCTACTGCTCACGCTAGGATTGAGAATTGGGGCTAAGGGATGCGTGTTTGGGAAGTGGATCTATGGTTCCTGCTTCAGATTGGTGGAGGAGCTTATGTCTTGATCAGATCTGAGTACAGGGAGTGGTTGTCGGCACAAGATCTCAGGTAAGGTTTCGGCTATAGTATTTGATTCCTTGAGTAAATATGATGTTAACTTAGTTTAGATCGGTATAAATCCCCCAGGTGAGTTTTGATGTGGTAAACTGAGTCATGTTAGGTCCTGTTGTGTTTGATCCCTGTGTCTAAGTATACAGGAGCTTAGGAGAGCAGGAAGTTGAGTGGAAGACATAGTGGTCAAGAAGGATGGCACGATAAGGGAGCTAACGGGCTCGGTGCCGAGGGACGCGAAGCTCTACAGAAGAGTATGCCGATGGAGTGAGAAGGACGTGCACGAGTTTTGAGGAATGAGAAGCAAGGGGAAACACGATCAAGGAGAAGGCTGGAGGAGGGTTCGGGTGAGCCCAACTCTGAAAGGCCCGAGATCACCCAAGAAGACTCGCCGGAAGACTGGTCAGCAAAAAACTGACTAAAGTCAACTCGGGTGCCCCTATATACTTGGGCGCCCGTATTCCTAAGTACCCCAGTGAATAGGCACCCAAGAGGCCAAAGTTCATCTAGAAGTAGCCATTCGCGAACGTTGTGACGCGGATAACTCCTGAGCCTCGTGTTATAGGTCCCTATACACTCAAGCGACCGTATAGGGCCACGTTAGTAATCGGATAAACTTCAGTGAGGCTATAAATAGACCTCTAGAGCTTAGTTGTATTCATCAATCCACTGTACATGAATTTTCTTGCTTAGTTTTCATTGTCTCTCTAAGTTTTTCATTGTGTAAGAGGCTTCTCCGCCCCAAGGAGTATATTTGGAGAACGAGCTATAGTTTGCCTTGAATTAGCAACCTTCCTGGTTGCAAGCTAAGTAAATTGGTTGTGTCTCTTTTTCTTTTGTTAAGTTAATTCCTATGTTATTATTTTGCTTGTAATCTATTGTCTATCTTTATTAAAGAAAAATAAAAGATTATTTTTATTTTTCAGGGATAATTCACCCCCTCTTAGCGATCGCACGATCCCCAACAATCGATTTTCATTTTCTTCTTGCCATGAGCAAATTTCTAGAAATGGGTACTGGGTTTTTGTGTTGGAATGTCGATCTGATGGTTTTGTGTCAAGATTGTGAGGATTCCCTATTTAATATTGGATTTCAGATCTGTTCATGTATGTTTTGAATCTTTATTCTTGGAATTGGTTTTATCTTGTGACGACCCGCCTTCTTCTCTTTTCCTTAAAGCGGGCGCCACTTTTACTTAACCTTAACTTTACCTTGTTCTTAGCCTTAGGTTACAACTACTTGAGTCCCTTCCCTTTTGCTTGGATTTTTTTTTCAGCGGCACCAGTCGACTGTCAGGAGACCAGTCGCCTGGTGTCAGCCACAGTGAGGTCCTGGGCGCGACACCAGTCGACTGGCCTCTTGGCAGTCGCCTGGTGTCATCCACAGTAAGGTTCTGGGCGCGGTACCAGTCGACTGGCCTCTTGGCAGTCGCCTGGTGCATCGAACAGTAGGTCCTGTTCGATAGGGCAGTCGACTGGTTCTGAACCAGTCAACTGGCACGCCTGAAAACCTGCATTTCAGACCTGAAAACCATTTTCAAAGCTTCACAATCCATATACTTTCAAGACATACAAAGACATAACTCCATTTCTATACTCTATACTAGTTTTATAAACATTTTAGCAACTCAAAATGAATCCAATAACTTGAAATTAGAATCCTTGCGAATTTTAACAAAACTATTAAAACGTAAGCAAAACACTCTAGAGTTTGTACCAAACTTAACCTCTATGCGTAGTTTACACACTATGTTCCCATTTTACCAATCAAAATATCAAACTCCAAGTTTCTAAATTTCAGAAATTGTCTCTTAAGCTTATACCAAGGATCTCTCCCACGGTTCCACCGCCACTGACATCAATGCAAGTCCTGTTCGCCTCCCTAGCTTATGCTTTTTTCCTTACCTTTATCTGCAATAGAAGGAAATGCAACTAATAAGCACAATGCTTAGTAAGTAAATCCTAACTCACAAATCCAAACGATAAAGGATAAACATGCTCTTTTCAAAGAATGCTAGCTTCAAAATATATGCACTTGGAAATATTTGCACATTAGAACTTTCCTACACTTATCATGCTCAATCATGCTTGAAAACATTTACTAGCATCAAAACACTTGCAAACTTAACATGCTCATGATTTCTTTTGAAACTTACTAATGATACATTTCCATACTTTCAAACACTAACTTCTTTGCTCTTTCTCTTTAACATGCTTATAACATAACCATGTTATCAAACATAACAAAACATGCACTTAAGGAAATTGAAACACTTACATATACTCATATACTTCAAAATAATAATCAACTTTCTCAGGCCTTGACACTGTACCTGGTATCAGTGTACCAATGCGCGCATCCCTAATAGGTTTCGGGGTAGCTAGCCACCGCACCCTATTAGAGCTTATTTCTTACTTTCTGTGGGCCTCTCATTTGCCCGGTACATGTCACATTACAAAAGTAAAATACTTTCTTACTCATAATGTTTGTATTTATCAAGATAACTTTCTTTTTCATAAATCTTGCACTATAAACCTTTACCTTTTCTTACTTGGAACTTTCATCGAGCACCTTGCGTGCCCTTAACCCCAAAACTCCTTTTTGGGACTTTTCAAGAACTTACTCTTGTCATACTTAGGTCACATACATAAAAACTTATTCCAATTCATATTCTATGATAAAACATGTATTCTTTAGGAACTTAAAACACACAAATAAGAAAACCATAATCTTAAAGCATGCATTTAGATCACAAACATGGTTCTACAACGAGAAATACATGGCGAAACTACTTCTATTGCAGGTGGGTGATCTACTTACCCTTTTCTTGAAGAAACTCACTAAGTATCTCGAAATTCCTAGTGTAGGGTTCTTTTCCTCTTCCTTTGCAAGAAAACTCCACTTCTTGGCCCTAGGGAAGAAGCCCTAGGTTCTCCACTCAAGAGGAGGAAGAGAAAGTAAGGAAATTCCTATCCTTTCTCCCTATTTTCGCAGCCTCCACCCCTGTTCGCGCAGCCTCCTCCAAGCCCTAATGGGGTCTTAACTCAACTTAAGTGGAAGTTTGAATACCTCTTCATGAAACGGGCTAAATCAACTATAATATTATTTCGCTTCATCTTTTTTTGTGCTTGATACCTTAGCCCAGCTGGTTGCTTGGACGCCCTTAAGGCTTTGCTTGCCTTGTGGTCGCGGGATCAAATCCCACTCGACCCCTTATTTTTTTCTTTTTATTTTTAATCCGAAAAAAATGCTATAAAATTCTGAAAAATCCCTAATAATACCAGAAAATTATTGGGTGTTACACATCTTCTGTTGGATGAATTGTAAAAGCTTTGAATTAGATCTGTAGGGGATCGTTTCTTCTTGGTTTTGGTTCTATGCTCTTGATACAGATCATGAAAGTGAAGTTGGCTTTGAAGATTATTGTGTATTGGCATAATTGCTGGTTGATCTCAGATTTTGGATTTGGATATTAGTGTCAGGATGATCGGTAGAAGCATGAATGGGATGATATGGATCAATTCCAAGCTATGTAATGGAGGTTGCCGTAGGTGATTTCCCTTATGGTGGATCTTGTTGATTCAACTAACTGTGAGATATTCTATTGTTGGGAATTAGATGGTTGAATTTTATTTTGGCTTTGGTTTCTGTTTGGACAGTGGTTTTCGTCTCTTGCCATATGATACTTGGGTTTTGGTGTGGTGCTGTGAGTGGGGCATATGTAATAGGATTTGTTTTATTGATTTCATAGCGTTGTCTTTAGAGTTGATGCTGTGAATTGAGACTATAAACTATGGTTTGATCAGTGTGAGGCTTGGGGAAACAAATAGGCTAGGTTTTATTATTAAGTTTGATCCATATGAATTGGAGATGGCTCCTGCTATGAGCTTTACTTGGATGGTGAGTTGGATTAGGTGTGGAGCACAATTGTGGTGACCACTTGGGTTAAACGTAGACTAACCCTAAACTTAAACCTAATCCTAATAATTTGACTTAGTTAGGAGCTAAATATTTAATTAGAATTAATTAAATGAATATGAAAATTTGGGATAGTCTTAATTAATTGAGGCAGTCTGTTTAGCTATATATTACATGTTATTGTAGCTAAACATTATGCCTTTGATACAGAACATTAATTTAGATTTATTATTGCTGATTTTTGGATGGGGAGTTCTCTTCATCTATGAGCTTTTCCATTAAGGCGGGTACCTCAGACTTATCTCTTTAAATATTATCATATTGTTGTGCATGGTTTGTTATGGATAGTAGTAATTTTATACGTTATACCTGTTTTTGTATATCCTTACATGATATCTATTGCTTACTTTTTGAGATGATCTTTGTTTAGTTTCATACAATCTCAATGTTTGTCATGTGTACAAATGTACATAGAAGTAGGGATATGCCCCCTCGTATTTGACATTTGATTGATTTCTAGATATATTTTGCATCTGTAACTAGAGATATGAGCATTAGGTCATGATATATGTTTCAAACCTGTGTATATTTTGTTGAGTTATGGATGATGATATCGTAGAGGTTGCATGTGTTAGAGTCATGCACCATTCATGCATTGTTGCATACTAGCGATCATCGTCTCCCTTGTGGTCAAAGCCATCGCTCATTACATGATTTGAACACACGACCACTCATGAGTTAGTGGATACCAGCGGGTATGTGCAGTTGCTCTGTCCTGCTCCGTTCGACCGCTCATGGGTAGTGTGTTAAATACGACGGCTTAGAACCCGGTCTAGATTTTTTTTCGAAATTCTTTATGATTTTCGGGCTTATAAATTATGTTAAAAGGGTTAATGGTAAATCTAAAACTTATCAGGGGTTTAAGTGAAAGAAAACCTAAACGGAGGATCTAGGTCAATAGAGCAGAATTAGGAGGGGTTTCTGTGCTTAAAAACTCGAATTCAGGGGCTCAGATGAGTTTAGATAAATTAGATGGGCTTAATTGCAAAACCCCCTATTCCCTTAAGCCCTTCTTTTCCTTTTGCTCCGCTTGACACAAATGGGCAAACACGCGAGCGCCGACTACAACTCTTTGACACCCTTTCTGTAGGATCGAGAGAACCGATAGAGGGGGGGGGTGAATATCGGAAATCATTCGGATTTTAGGATTAAAGCAGTTACGCAGCGGAATAAAACAATCAAACGCAAACACAGTAATTTTTACTTGGTTCGGAGCCTAGGTCGACTTCTACTCCAAGGCTCACGGTCGTTGACCGTTTACTTTGGGCAATTCTATATGAGGCGCAATAATAGTTTACAAAGATTGATTTACAAATACAGAACAGTAAACTTAACAATAAAAAAGAGGCTCTTCTTTTACCGACGTCTGATGTAGGTTGTCTTTTTCGGAGGAACGGGACGTCGTCGGCTCGAGTTGGGAGGTTTCCGGAGCGAGGCGCGAGAGCAGAAGAGCGTAGAAGCGTTGATTGAAAGTGTTGTGTTAAGCTTGGGGTCGAGGGCCCTTTATATAGGGCCTGGGGGTGCCCGGGACGTCGGGGGCGCCCCCCACATGGCGGTCGATCCGTCTCCAGTGCGGTCAACATCTGATCCCTTCAGATTCGAGATCCGTTTTGACCGGGGCGCCCGGAGCGCTCGGGGCGCCCGCATTGACCAGGTCAATTCTTCATCCTCTTGGCTTCGCGAGGGTGTGCTTCGGCAGCTGGCACTGGGGGCACCCCCGACAGGCTGGGCGCTCGGAGCATCCGGGGAGCCCGGAACATCCGGGGCGCCTGGAGCATCCGGGGCGCCCCGACATATAACTGTCGAGGCGTGTTTTCGCTCCTGCTAACTTGGGTTGACCTTGGGGGCACCCGGAACATCCGGGGCGCCCTGCTCAGCTTCTGCCTCACTCCTTTGAGGCTCTCTGAGCTGCAGATACTCAGTCCTTCGGTCCTGCATCCAGGGTTAGTCCAAAAAGTAGTATTATATTATTTTATACAGCCTTAGCTGTCTTGGTTCTGACTTTGGGTCTCCAAAATAGAACCCTAGGTCGAACCGACGCCTACTGTTCCCTCGACGGGGAACGCGTCCTCACCTACTCCTCTCGGGAGAATGTACCTGATGCCAACCGCTCCTTTGGTTGGACTTTTGCCTGGCGGTCCTTTGACAGGTCTTGGATACCATGCTATCCTTCGCTCGGAGCCTAGCATTCCTTCACTAGGGCTTCAGTCCCAGGCTGTCCTTCGCCTGGCACCTAGCAGTCCTTCGCTAGGGCTTCTTACCCTGGCATTCCTACTCCAGTGCCTAGCTGTCCTTCGCTAGGGCTTTTTACCCTGGCATTCCTTTGCCAGTGCCTAACAGTCCTTTGCTAGGGCTTTGTACCCTGGCATTCCTTCGCCAGGTGCCTAGCAGTCCTTCGCTAGGGCTTTGTATCCTAGCAGTCCTTCGCCAGGTGCCTAGCAGTCCTTCGCTAGGACTTTTCCTGCACACTCAGTGAATATTGTTAGATCACAAACAAACTTAACTTTGAATCCTTTGCCAATATCAAAACAAGGATCGATATGGTGCTTCCTGCACCAACAATCTCCCTCTTTTTGATTTATGGCAACACAATTCAAAGTTAAGTAAAAGCTTATAACAGTTAAGAAAAGAAGGAGTATGAATAGTATAAGTGTAGATTAAAAAAATCCTTTATTTTCTATACTCCCCCTAAAACCCTGAATACTCGTGTTATAACACCCTTAACTTTGACCTTTCCTCCCCCTTTGACATATATCAAAAACATACATGGGCGAACAAGGTATCTAATAGGGAGTTTAGAGTTTTACCAAAATAAATTTAAGTAAAGGAGTTAAAAAAAACATAGTTTTCAAAAAAAACTTTAAGTAATGGATTTCATAATTTAAAAAAATGATGTTCAACATTTTGGAAACAGGTTTTCCTTTAAAAAGGTTCAACATTTGCACTCATAGAGAAATTTCCTTGGAACATATTTTGTGCATTAAAAACCATTTTTACTTGGAAAAATCTTTAAATAGACAAGTTTTTGCTGAAACATAGATTTGTTTACTAAGAAAACTTTGCTTAGAAACATTTGTCAAAAATTTTAAAGGTTTTTGCTCAGACAAACTTTGTTTACTAAGAAAGATTTTACTTAGGAATATTTTCAAAATAAGTGTACTTCGTGCTTTAGAGGTTTTGAAAGTACTTTGAAGATGCTTAGATCACTTTTAAAGCACTTAAAAATACTTAGTGAAAACAAGATAAAATTTTAAAATTTTCTCTCTCTTGGACATATATCAATAAAGAATTCTTGAACAATATATTTTGAAAGAAGTTTTTAAGGAGAAAGTTTGTGTATCAGAGCCTATGAGTTTTGAAAACATAAAAATACTTAGTATAATTCTTGAAGGCATAGCAAAAAAGCTTAAATGTCCAGATTAAATCCATTTTGAAGAGTATTGTGCAGTTCTGAAAAATATTTTGTATTTGTAAGAAAGTATTAGAAAGATTTTCCTTAAAAAAAGATTTTTCAAGTACATTTGAGATTATGATTTGAAACACATAAGAACTTTTAGAAAAGTATTAGACTTTGAAAAATATGAGTAATTTTTGAAACGTATTAGACTTTGAAAAATATAAGTACTTTTGAAAATATTATTTTCAAAAGTATTCTAAAGTCAAGCAAAATTTTGAAAGTGATAGTATATATAAGCAAAATGATTTAAAAGAATAGTATTTTGAAAGACAATTTATTTATGTTTTCAACAGGATTTTAAAATTGCACTGCATGAAAACATATAATTTTTAAAAAATTATTTAATAATTCTTTTAATTTAATCTCCCCCTGAGCTTGACCCAGTCCTAGGAAGCTTGTTGACTACAAGCGATCTTCCTCTGAGTCTTAAGGTTTGATTCAAACTATAAGAATTATCTAATAATTTTGAAAAATGATTGTCAGAAATAATTTCTTTTGACTCAAACTCCCCCTAAATTTGACACATCCTAGGAGTCCTTATAGATCATCAAGTGTACCTTCCTCTGTGTCTTTAGAGTTTATTAAAATCAAAAGAATAATTTTGACCAACCTTCTGAGTATGATAAATTTCAAGGAGATACATTTTTGAAAACATAACTTGAAATGATAACACAGTTTTCGAAAAAATATTTTGAAATGATGATAATTTTTCAAACACATAGTAGTATACGAAGATTTTTGAATCAATTTTTGAAAACCTTATCGAGATGATAGTAAGATTTAGAGCATAAGGTTTTTGAAAAAATATAAATTTTTCGAAAAGTATTAAAAGAAACTCCCCCTGTATCCGACACTTCAGTGTTGAGCATGTTTGACTATGTTGACAATGTTTGACTAAATCAAACAGGCCCTAGATTATATTTAAACCGAGTCTATTGCGTTATTTAACATGAAATTTTATTTAAAAGGATGGTGAATTATGCTTTTAGGTCCTAGATGTCTCACCCAGTTCTACGTGATCAAGCATGTTAACCTTATGGGTTTTGTGAGACAAATATTTTAATTAGTTAACTTAAATTTGAAAATAATTAGTTTTGAATTTATTTTGAAAAAGAATATTTGAATCTAAGATTAACTGAAAATTTGTGTTAGATTCGAATTTGACAAAGAGTAAATTGAATTTGAATTTCAAAAATTGGCTTCCAGGTCATGGCGAGGCACAAGGCCTTCTTTGGCCGTAGCCTTATTGGATCATCAACCCTTTCCTAGACAAAGCCTTTTAGTGAAATTTCATCTTCAAAATTACTTTTTGATAAATTCTGGTCTAACTAGTTTGGGTCTTGGATTGGTAGCTTCGGCTAGTTCCGCCAAAATGGCTTCCCTAATGTACTATCATCTCACCTCCACCCAATACTATGTTGTTCAAATTTCAGTTAAACCGTTTTAGTCCTTATCTAACCAGTCCTAATTCTAAGCAAAAATAAATAACTAAAATAAAAGCAACATACAATTAAAGCAAAAAAAATAATCTAAGTTACATCATAATCGAAATAAAACTCTGCTTTATACAAATTAACCACGTTATTTGAGATAAATGTTGGATTTCCAGGTATTGAAAATTTACCTTTTGATTCCCAGTTGGGAATCTCCCCCTTGATACTTGTCGTCTTTCTTCTTTGTTTCTTTATCATCTTGTAGTGAACACGAGTTAATCGGAACAGTTTGGTTCGATCTCCTTCTTTGTCGTCAAATTCTGAGTCTGAGTTGGACTCGGGTACAGGTTGAATCTTCTTCTTTGGTGGTTCTCTTGGAGTTTTCCCTGCACTAGAAATTATACCTTCCTCGACCATTATAGTATCTGTTGGATTATCTAATTGTAATTCAAAAAAGGATTCGAAATTGGTTACCATTTTTGTCTCAGTCAATTCATCTTCTGACTCTGGCTCGAGTTCGCAGTCAGGTGCTAACTCTTCTAAGATCTCAATTTCGGAGCTCTCTTCGTGTAGATTGATTAGTTTCTCCCACATCTCTTTAGCACATCCAAATGAACCGACTAGATTGAGTTGTTCGTTGGTTAGACTGCATTGTATGATTACTGTTGCCTTAGCATCAGTTTCGATCTTCCTCAGAGTTGGTTCGTCCAATTTGTCCCAAGCGATCGATGTTCCATCTTCCATGGGGAATCTGAACCCCGTTTGGATTATCGACCATAAATCCAGATTAGCCTTCAGGTGAGATTCCATTTGACTTCTCCAGGAGTTGAAATTTTCGTCAGAGAAAAGCGGTGGATGAATGCTATTCCATTCTTGATTGGCCATTAAAAATGATCCTTGCACACAAAAGAAATAACAGAAATGTACCAAGACTTGGTCTTGAATTAGTAGTGCGGGAGAAGGAAAAAAGTAGCCAAAAAAAATATTGCACGAATTTCGAGGTAGAATAATAATAAAATAATAAAAATAATTTATGATAAGTTTTTGAAAATGTTGATTTTGTCAATTCTGATTAATACTGAAAAAGTAAGAATTTAATGTTTGAGAAGAAAAAAAATTTGCTCGAATTAAAGTAGCACGAATTTCGAGAAAAATATTAAAATAATAAAAAAAAGTTTATGACAAATTTTCAAAAATTGTTCGTTTTATAATTTCTGACTTGTGGCGAAAAAATAAGAATTCAAAATTGAAAACGGCATAAGAATATTTTAAACACACCTACAGATATTATTTATTTGAAATAAAGATCGAGTGGTGTTGCACCACATCGATTAAAGAAAAAAGAAAAATAAAAAAATTCATAAATCCAAAAAAAACTTTCAAACTGGTGGTTGCACCAAGTTTGAACTACCCCGCTCTGATACCACTTGTTGGATCGAGAGAACTGATAGAGGGGGGGGGGTGAATATCGAAAATCGTTCGGATTTTAGGATTAGAGCAGTTACGCAGCGGAATAAAACAATCAAACGCAAACACAGTAATTTTTACTTGGTTCGGAGCCTAGGTCGACTCCTACTCCAAGGCCCACGGTCGTTGACCGTTTACTTTGGGCAATCCTATATGAGGCGCAATAATAGTTTACAAAGATTGATTTACAAATATAGAACAGTAAACATAACAATAAAAAAGAGGCTCTTCTTTTACCGATGTTTGATGTAGGTTGTCTTTTTCGGAGCAGCGGGACGTCGTCTGCTCGAGTTGGGAGGTTTCCGGAGCGAGGCGCGAGAGCAGAAGAGCGTAGAAGCGTTGATTGAAAGTGTTGTGTTAAGCTTGGGGTCGAGGGCCCTTTATATAGGGCCTGGGGGCGCCCGGGACGTCGGGGGCGCCCCCCACGTGGCGGTCGATCCGTCTCTAGCGCGGTCAACATCTGATCCCTTCAGATTCGAGATCCGTTTTGACTGGGGCGCCCGGAGCGCTCGGGGCGCCCGCATTGACCGGGTCAAATCTTCATCCTCTTGGCTTCGCGAGGGTGTGCTTCGGCAGCTGGCACTGGGGGCGCCCGCGACAGGCGGGGCACCCGGAGCATTCGGGGCGCCCCGACATATAACTGTCGAGGCATGTTTTCGCTCCTGCTAACTTGGGTTGACCTTGGGGGCGCTCGGAACATCCGGGGCACCCTGCTCAGCTTCTGCCTCACTCCTTTGAGGCTCTCTGAGCTGCAGATACTCAGTCCTTCGGTCCTGCATCCAGGGATAGTCCAAAAAGCAGTATTATATTATTTTATACAGCCTTAGCTGTCTTGGTTCTGACTTTGGGTCTCCAAAATGGAACCCTAGGTCGAACCGACGCCTACTGTTCCCCTGACGGGGAACGCGTCCTCACCTACTCCTCTCGGGAGAATGTACCTGATACCAACCGCACCTTTGGTTGGACTTTTGCCTGGCGGTCCTTTGCCAGGTCTTGGATACCGTGTTGTCCTTCACCCGGAGCCTACCATTCCTTCGCTAGGGCTTCAGTCCCAGGCTGTCCTTCGCCTGACACCTAGCAGTCCTTCGCTAGGGCTTCTTACCCTGGCATTCCTTCGCCAGTGCCTAGCAGTCCTTCGCTAGGGCTTTTTACCCTGGCATTCCTTCGTCAGTGCCTAGCAGTCCTTCGCTAGGGCTTTGTACCCTGGCATTCCTTCGCCAGGTGCCTAGCAGTCCTTCGCTAGGGCTTTGAATCCTGGCAGTCCTTCGCCAGGTGCCTAGCAGTCCTTCGCTAGGACTTTTCCTACACACTCAGTGAATATTGTTAGATCACAAATAAACTTAACTTTGAATCCTTTGCCAATATCAAAACAAGGATCGATATGGTGCTTCCTGCACCAACACTTTCTCCTCCTTGGCCTAAAACCCGATGACCCCTTTTCTGCTGAGATTCCGCCTTCGCCAGGTGCCTAGCAGTCCTTCGCTAGGACTTTTCCTGCACACTCAGTGAATATTGTTAGATCACAAACAAACTTAACTTTGAATCCTTTGCCAATATCAAAACAATGATCAATATGGTGCTTCCTGCACCAACACTTTCTCCTCCTTGGCCTAAAACCCGATGACCCCTTTTCTGCTGAGATTCCGCCTAACGCCCCTCTCCTCTTCTCAGTTGCGATTAAAGCCGCAGAGCATCACCGGTCTTCTCTTCCTCCTCTGATGAGTGCTTCGTCTGCTGAGACCACCTTCTCCTCTTTCGAGCGAGTCGACACCGAGAACCTAGACCTCTGTCTCCTTTATTCATCTTCCTCTGCGCGAGGGAGAAATCGATGTGACCAATTGATGGAGGGTGGTTTAGGAGCTCGCTGCCTACCCACAAGCGCCGACGCTTGTTGCTTCCTCTTAGAGAGCACGATCCAGATGTTTCTCCTCCCAGATCTGAGCAGGGTGTTGCGCCATCCACATCCAGGTAAGATCTTCTAGCTTTGGTTGGGTTGTGGGAAGATGAATCTCGCCTTCGATTAGTTGCTGATCTTGGAATTACTCGATTCCATATTTGATTTTAGTTGCTCCTAAGCATTGATCTATTTCTGTATTTTAGTAGAGAAGAGTTGGTTTTGATTTTAGTAGTTTCGGATCTTGTCAATAGTTTGCTTAGATCTATTTATCTAAGGAATCAAGTTGTTTGTTGGATTGGCTCTTAAATCTTGATACGAGCTTTGATGGGTGATCTCTGGATTTCTATTGGGTGTGTCCTTGTTACCTTAGTGATGTTGTTTCATTGTTTGGGCATGAGTTGTTCTTTTGATTTACTACTGAGTTATGGATTTATTACATTTATGTGGTTGGATTGATTAAGTAGGTTTTAAATCATGATAGGTTTATTGTCTGTTTGATTAGGAAGTTGGAATTCACATGAGATTGAACCTGGTAAATCCTTATAATCAGTAGTTGTATTGGAATTTTGTTCTTGGTAGGGATTTTGATTTAGAATTGAGGTTGTAGTTCAAAATCTGTGATTTGAATTGGATTTTTGAGGTGGTTTGTTGATGAAATGTGTTAAATCTGACACATCTATTTCACTCCGGAGAATTTCTAGGATGAGGATCTAGGGTTTCCAGGACCCAAAATGGAATTAGAGGGTTATATCACTTTGAAACTTGAGTTTTGAGAGTTTAAGTCTAATTAAACCTAAACTCTAAAGGGGATGTTTGCTAAAATTCTAATGTTAGGGGCGGAACTGTAAAAGTCCAAAATGTTTGGACTAAAGTGCAAGTATGCCAAGTAATAAATCCCTATTTCCTGTTGAGGCAATCGACCCTTAAATGATGGGAAGATCATAGTTTTGATGTGTGTGGGTGAATATGTTTAAGGTTAGAGTGTTATGTTGTATTTGATATGTGTGATTGAGTTTGCAGGACTTGGAGAATCACACATGGTGGACATATCCGAGGGACGAGAGCTGAGGGAGGAGGACTCCAAGGGCAAGCCGGGAAGTGGACTTCAAGGGCACACGTGAAGGGTGGCATGGAGGCAAGCCAAGGGAGGCTTGTATGCGCATTCAAGGGACGAGAGCCAGAGGAAGATGACTTCAAGGGGCAAGCCAAGGAGTGAACCTGAAGGCATACGTGAAGGACTATGTGAAGACTGGCTAGGAGTGAGTGGGCAGTCGACTGGCTAGCAGTCGACTGCCAAAACTCACAGAAGGTTTTCAGCCTTCTACTAGTTGACTGGCCCAGAGGCAGTCGACTGGTATACCCACGAAAACTAGCCGTTGGCTAGCAATTAATGCAAGGCCAGTCGACTGCCCCAGGGGCAGTCGACTGGTGCGGGGGCTGGACAGACTGCGAGTTTGTCCTGTTCTCCTATAAAAGGAGGGTCTTTTTGCACGTGGGCGGTACGGTTCCGTACGATAACGAAGTGCTGCTCGTCTGAAAAGTGTTATCTACTTCCTCTCTCTTATTCTACTACATTTTGTAAAGAGGAAGATCATCACTGTACAGGTTTCTCCTCCTGAAGGAGTTTTTCATAGTGGAAGTGGTGTACGACGTGGATCCTTGGATTAGTCACCCATCTGGGTAGATACCAAGTAAGTAGTTGGTTGTTAGCATTGTTCTTATTCTCTTTGCATATTATTGTTTCCGCTGTGCTAACGAACTTGTAGAGAAACGATCGAAAATAGTGCTATTCACCCCCCCTCTAGCACGCCACAATGATCCATTAGTTGGTATCAGAGCGGGTTCATTTCGGAAGAACTCACCGTCAACCGGAACAAGTAACATGGCGTTTCAAGAGGGATACTCCACCGCACGACCACCCTTCTTCGACGGGAATGACTTCGTTTACTGGAAAGGTAGGATGCAATACTACCTTATGAACGATATTGAGAATTGGATTAGCATTGCAGATGGTTTCGAGGCACCCGTCGATGAAAGAGGAGAACCGACACCGATGAGATCCTGGTCGAAGGAGTGAATAAAGAGGGCGCAGTCCAATGCCAAGGCCACCACCACACTGCAGTGCGGGCTCTCAAAGGAGCAACTGAAAAAGGTGGGGCCGTTCAAGAGCGCCAAGGAACTGTGGGACAAATTGGTGGAATTGAACGAAGGGTCAAACGAGTCCAGAAGAGCAAAGAAGGACATGCCCGTGACCCAACTCCAATCCTTATCCATGAAGAGCAACGAGACTGTCAGCCAGCTCCATGGAAGGGTGAAGGATATAATCAATGAGCTCCACGTGATTGGAGAAAAGATCGAGAACTGGGATATTGTCAGGTATGTTCCACAAGTCTTCCCGAGAACCACCTTGTGGGCATCCATGGTTGATGCTTACAAGGTATCTAGGGATTTGTCTATAGTTAAATTACATGATTTATTTTGTGAATTTGAATTACACAAGCAAGCTAACGTCTCAGCCAAAGAGAAGGGTATTGCCTTTATTGCAGAAAAGGAGAAGAAGAAGAGGAAGGAGAAGAAGAAGGTGGTCTACTCCTCCTCATCAGACTCAGAGGAATCCAGAGCCTCCATGGATAGCGACCAAGAGGCATTCATGGTAAGAAAGATGCGTAAAGCTTTCAGAAATTTCTCTAACAAATCATATGTTAGGAAAGGGTTCAAAGGCAAGGGTAAGGCCAAGGACATTATATGCTACAACTACCACCAAGAGGGACACATGAAGAACGACTGCCCTCAGCTAAAGAGAAGAGATGACAAGAAGGAGGAGAAGAAGAAAGGTGACAAGAAGAAGTCAAAGGGAAAGGAGAAGGGTGCCACCAACCTCAAGGCAACCTGGGATGATCCATCATCCTCAGAGGAAGAAGAAGAGCAAATTTCCCATTTTGCTCATATGGCACAGGATCACTCAGACTCATCAGATGATGAAAGAAGCTCAAGCAGTGATGAGAGCTGTTGGGACCGGGTGCATGTTGACATCGATACGGGTTCGTAATTTTAAAATTTAATTACGTGCAGCGGATGATTTAGCATAAATAATTTCTCAAATTATTTTAACCACGTATCTAGCATGCAACCTTATGTTGTGTAGACATGATCATAAATTAAAATTTTGCAGAAAGTAAACTAATTTACTTGATACCTCGCGTAACTTGAAGTAAGGGACAAGATCTAACCGTAGCGTCCCTTGGAAGCTCCGCCTCTATTCGCGTCCACGCGTAGTTCTCTTCGGGATGACTTTGCAAAGCCACGAGTTTCGTGGCGACAAGAACTACTAGATTCTCCAAAGGCACGACAAGAATATCAAGAGAGAGAGATGAAAGCTAACCACCAAACGAAGAACGGAATCCGTATTCCGGGAGGAAGGAAGGAGTCGCGATCCGCTTCTTCTTCTTCTTCGGCTTCTTCTTGGTGGAGGTGGCTCACGGCAACAAGATGCCCTTCTAGGGCCGACGCCCACTTGAGGAGGGAGAGGGAGAGAAGGAGAAGAAAAGAGGCTAGGCAAGAATCCTTGATCACTTGAATTGATTTCCAAGCCTTGCCTTTGCACCTTTATATAGTAGCCTCTTTATCGCCAAGTCTCCTTTTTAACGGAATATATTTTTCATAAGAAATTTATCTTATAAATTTTTCTACGAATTATTCCGTTAAGCCAAGTTTTTATTATAACTTAATTTATAATAAAAACAACCATGTCTCCCCTTTTATTATGGAATAAATTTTACAAGAAATTTATCTTATAAATTTCTTATGAATTATTCCGTTATGCCAAGTTTTTATTATAACTTAATTTATAATAAAAACAACCATGTCTCCCCTTTTATTATGGAATAAATTTAACAAGAAATTTATCTTATAAATTTTTCTTATCATGGAAAAATCAATTCATAATTGATTTTATAAAATAAAATAAACAAATCCATGGTTCATTTTAATTTCCATAAAAAGAATAAATTTCTATAAATTTCTTTATCATGGTAAATTAATCCATTATTGATTTATAAAATAAAATAAACCAATCCAAGGTTTATTTTAATTTTCATGAAAATAAATATCTTTATATAAATCTCTTTATATAAATTTCTTTATCCATAATTTTATAAAACAAACCACGCGCGGTTTATTTTATAATTTGAACCAAACAATTTGGTTGTCCCTCTTATTGTGGCCGGCCAAACCAAAGAGGGTGGGGACCCTCTTTGGCCGGCCAAACCAATGCCGTAACCGTACGAATTAAAATCATTTAATTCATCCAATATGTCTTCAAAAGACTTAGCCATTTTATGCTTCCGATGCGTCTCTGAAAAATTCAGATTCGACTTATCTCTCTTGATCAGAAAATCCAATTTTCAACTCGTTTTAAATCCCTCGGATTACTCATAGTGCGTGTGACTAAATAGGCTTTCGATTTATGTTGGCCGTCTATAATTAACCAATTATAGAACGATCATGAGTGGCACCTAGTAGTACATCATGATCCCCAATTAATCGAAAGATCAACGGTTGACCTCAGAATTAATTCTGAAACCCTTCAGCAGCTCTAATGAATCGTGCCTCATTCCCTTCACCATCTTATACCCACTTGGTTCAGGACACGGTCTATGTGTGTCAGTCCCCACTAGGCTGACTACATCACACCTAGCCCAAGTAATGTCTTTCTCGTCCAACCAATTCTAATTACTCTCATGTCTTTCAGATACTCATACTCTGAACATGTCATGCTATGGCCAGAGGCTTTGAGTAACAATCCGACGATAGGTCTTGGGTATACATCCCCTCGCAAGGAGTGGTGAATCCTTTGTAGGCTGTTCAAACATTTTCGGGCACTTCGGCTTATACCCAATCATCCTGGGTCCACACCTCCTTGGAGATGCTTGCTTAAGATGTCAAAGTATAAGTCTTCATGACCAAGATGACTTGAACACCGCAAGTCAAAGGAACATCGCACTTAAGCTGTAGTAAGAACTTCATTGACATATCTATTTGTAGATTACCATATGAAGTTTTACAGCTAGTCACTCCAATGAACTAGTTCCCTTAACTAGCATTCATGTTTATCTCCGGACATCCCAATGTCACCAGCCAGTGAGAATCAGCTGATTAGAGAATAACCCATGCTAGTTGATAAGTGTCATTTTGTTGTTCATTTCATATGCTTAAATCCGTATTTGACCCATATTTTACTTGTATAACTGTGGATTTGGCCTAGGTTTTAGGATTTACACCCTTTTTGGACCTAATTGTAAATCTTGTTATATTTGGGTTGTTTTGTCACTAAATTTTTGATCTACTTTTGTAGGCTTGGAAGGATTATGGACCTAGGTCATGTTGGGTCAAAGTTGAGTCAAAGTGGACTGGATCAAGTAATCAAGCTCCGATTCATTTGGACCGTCCGATGCAAGAACGGTTAGATCTAGACCATCTGAGAACTTTTGATAAATCCGAGTTGGGGTTAAGTCTAATCAAGCGATCAGATCAAGATCTGAGAGTTTCAGCTCAATCGGAGATCATCTAGCCGTTGGATTATGATTAGAGTAATCTAGAACGTCCATTTCAAATATCAGTTTGATCTGAGCCATCCGCTACAGATCTGGCAGATCCGAGCTACCACGAGGATGATCCTGACCTCTGATCAAGATCTGGAAATTTTGAATCAAATCGGAAGAGGATCCACCGTTGGATGAAGCGGGATGAATCTCAGCCGTCCATTAATTACCTACTTAAACTGCCTTCAGATCTGATTTTTGCTCTGTCGCGTCTTCAGCTCAGCTCCGTTTTCTTCGTTTCTTCTTCAATTTTTTTGGCGATTTCTTCCATTGAAGGCGTGTCCAACTCGATTACTACCTTGGAGCGAGATCTGGATCCTTGGAAGAGGCTCAAATGGAGATTCAATCACAGATTTTGCATTGGAGCAGAGTTGCGTGAGGGTTTCGGCAATTTCTGCAATTTGATCGATTTAATCGAGATCGCATGCCATTTTCTGCAATTGAAGCTTACTGGAGGGTCTTCTGGTGTTCTTCGATCAGCAGCAAATCATCATCCATCCTTGGAATCGCGAGATCGTGGAGATCGATTGGATCATTCCAGCTGGGTGCAATCTGGGAGCAGATCTGAAGTTTGAGCCATTCTTCCACTGATTTGCGAGTTTAAGGAGTTCTTGGCTTGCCCTTGCGTGACAAACAAGGTGGTCCTGATACAAGGAATGGTCGAGGCTTAGTTTTTACTGTTTTTCTTTGTGTTTTAGCTGTAATTGCGATTACTGCATTCAATCCTGTTACTGTTTCGTATCAGCAGTTGTAAGAATTCCTTTTCTGAATTTTTCCAGCTTTAATTAGTTTCTATACTGCAAGTAGATTAGTTAGTGAGCTTGTTAATTCACAATAGTTTGCAATTTCAATTTAATTCTCCTTTCACGGCTTGCGTATCAGAATTTTAGTTGTGTATCAGTTTTTGTTTTTGTTCTTTTCATGTTACTGCTCTGTTTTCGTATCAGTTACTTAAGCTCATTTCCTTGAAGTGTTTCAGCCTTAAGTAGGTTTTATTCTGCAAAGTTACCAACTAGGGAGCTTGTTTAGTGGTTAATAGCTTTCGATTTCAGTTTACTTCTGATTTCAGAGTTTGCATATCAGTTCTACAGCTGAGTATCAGCCATTTCTGCAAAATTCTGCTCAGTTCTGTCTTGCACTGTAATTTTCTTCCATGTGTATCAGTTTTAGTCCAGTGAATTTCGGCTGATAGTTTTTTTTTGCACTGTTTCTCTATTTCTGAATTCATGTCTCAATTGATGTGTTTCTGAATTAGTCGGTTCTATTCCTTTAGTTTACAGTTTATCATTTGTGCAGCTAGTTTCGATCATTTGATTTCACTTGCCTTGTTAGTTTGATTCAAGAGTTTGTTTGTTTCTTCACTAGATTTCTGTTTCCATTTCTGAATTCTGAATTCTTCAGTCACCTATCACTTACGTTTCTGAATTCTGTTGCATTTATTTCTGCATTCCTGCTTTAATTTTCAGTTAGCATTTCTCCATTAGAATTGCCTTGCAAGTTGAAGTAATTAGTTTCATTTGGGAATTTTCAACTACAGCCTTGGTGCTTGGATCATTTTGGCACATTGATTTCTCTCATTCCTTGTGTATCTAGTGTTCTTTATTTCATTTGCTTTGCATTGAGCTTGAACTTAATATCAGATTGTTTTCCCAGAATTGATTAAGAGAGATTGTTTGATTAAGTCTCCATTGGTTAAGTCCTTAGTTGCTATTACCTCGTCTAGTTCACTTAGTTAATTTTTGTCCTTCCTTCTCATTTATTTCTATTGCATTTTCTTGTCCATGTGAAACCAAAACCCACATTCTATTTGAAACCCAAAAACATTGACGACACATAAACTCGAGCACGAATCACACAACTTGAACTAGCCCTTGGAAAAATACGACCTGTGGCCCCTTTACTACGCTTTTATTCTTGATTGCAAAAAGGGTTTCCAGCACATTTATAAATTTCTAAATTTGAGACCCACTTTCGTGACAGTCATTTTGGGTCCATCAAATTTTTGGCGCCGTTGCCGGGGAACATACTAGTTGAGTTGATTGATTTTTGCTTGTGTACTCATTTCATATTTTTCTTGATCCATTTTTCTTGCATTTACTGCTATATCATCTGATTTGATTCTATTTGTTTCATCTTTCTATATACTTGTACTGCGATTTGTTCTTGTTTTTATGACCAGGTCTACAGGTGGTGACCTAGAGGATTTTGACCCTGAGATTGAGAGGACTTTCAGAGCTAGGAGGAACCAGCTCAGTGTTACAGAGGGATTTGGTATTATTCCTACTCAGTCTATTTCTACCATTTCAGTTGATCAGATGGCAGACCACCAGAAGACCATGAAAGAACTAGCAGCGCCAGATGCTTCTTTTCAGTACTCCAGCATTGCCTACCCAGAGCTGGGTGGAGATTTTGAGCTCAGATCTGGACTTATTCATCTTTTGCCTAAGTTTCAAGGTTTATCAGGAGAGGATCCAAACAGACACTTGCATGAGTTTCATGTAGTTTGCTCCACTATGAAGCCTCAGGGTATTTCAGAGGAAGACATCAAACTGAGGGCTTTTCCTTTTTCTTTGACTGGAGCAGCTAAGGATTGGTTTTATTACTTACCTACGGGGCATGTGTCTAGTTGGATTTCCATGAAGAAGGCTTTCTTAGAGAAATATTTTCCAGCCTCCAGAACAGCAATTATCCGGAAAAGTATATGTGGCATTCAGCAGATAGTGGGAGAGACACTCTATGACTATTGGGAAAGGTTCAACAAGCTTTGCTCCAGTTGCCCCCAGTATCAGATTAGTGAGCAGCTCCTCATCCAATATTTTTATGAGGGACTTTTACAGATGGATAGGATTTTGATTGATGCAGCAGCTGGAGGGGCTTTAGTTAACAAAACCCCACATCAAGCCAGGGTGCTTATTTCGAATATGGCTGAGAACTCACAACAATTTGGAAGCAGGGCATTATCTACTAGAGGGGTTAATGAAGTTCAAGGGGTTTCTAATGATCAAAAGGAGATTAGTAGTGCATTGTTAGAACTCACATCAGCTGTTAAGCAAATGGGTCTTCAGATTTCAAGTAAAAATTCAATTCCTTCAGCACCTCCACAATCAAATCAAATGGTGATGAGTGTATGTGGAATTTGTTCTAGCAAGGAACACACTTCAGATTTATGTCCCAACCTACAACAAGATGAGTCAGTAGCAGCTTTGGTTAGGGGACAATTCCAAGCTAGGAACAATCCATACTCTCCTACTTACAACCCCGGGTGGAGGGATCATCCGAACTTGAATTATGGGAATTCTTTTTGCCAACAAGGCCCACCTCAACATCAATCACAGCAACCCCAACAAATGTTTCAGCAAGGGCAGCAGCAACCATTACTATCACAGCAACAAAATCAGCAAATTCAGCCCTTTAATCAGCAATTTCAGCCTCCAAATCAACCAATTCAGCAGCCATTTCAAGGGTTTCATCAAGGCTATCAAGGGAATTTGAGTTATCAACAGCCATACCAACCTCCACAGCAACAAAGTCAACAACCGCAGCAAAATTTCCAGCCTTGGAACCAAAGTTTTCAGCCCCAACAGCCCCAACAACCACATTTCCAAAGATCCCAGCAAATCCAACAATTTCAGCCTACTTCCTCATCATATCAAGGTCAATCAAGGACCTATGCTAATCAAGGAGGCTATGGAACTCAATGGAGAGATCCACAGCAACAACAAATGATGAGATGCTACAACAAGTGCTCCAACAACCAACAACAACAACAATAACAACAACACACTCAATATCTTGAAAACAAATTGGGCAAATGGCTAGTAATATAATCAAAGTAAAGCTCAAGGATCGACCTATACCTTCCCAAGCTGTTCCTAACCCTAGAGGAAATGTTAGCGCAATTTATTTGAGGAGTGGGAAGGTTACATCAACTCCAAAATGACCCAAGAGCGAATTTTCAGAAAACAGGGCAGCATCTTCGTTTCCAGCCCAAATCAGTGTCGAAACCACTCCAAATTCAGTGGATACCACCCCTAGCTCGTGCCCAACTACTTCATCTAGCAATCCTCCAGTTTTGTGGAAAACGAAGCACAAAACAGTGGCGAGACAGATTTTACATCAGCTCCAGGAAACAGGGCAGCAACAAAAAAATCAGCCCCACCCATTTTGGTTCATGAGGAGGAAGTTCCTATTCCTTTGCCTTTTCCAATGGGAGAACTCCAATCAGAAGACAAGGGAAAGGAGAAAGTAAAAGAGTACAACGAATTGGTAAAACTTTTAGTAAAGTTGAAATAATGTACCCTTGCTGACAATGATTAAACAGGTTCCTAATATGCGAAATTTTTGAAAGATCTTTGTGTTAACAAGAGAAAGCTTAAGGAAATGAAATGGTCAGCATGGGGAAGAATGTTTCATCACTCATCCATGCCATCCCTCAGAATGTGAAGACCCTGGCATGTTCACTGTATCTTGTGAGATTGGAAGCACCACGCTACATGATGCTATGCTTGATTTAGGAGCTTCTATAATGTCATGCCCAGGACAGTCTTCCAGATGGCTTGGCATTGGACCTCTACAGCCCACTGGAATTATGATTCAGTTAGCAGACCGGAGTCAGACCCGCCCGGCAGGAGTCATTGAAGATGTGTTGTAAAGTGAAAGAATTGATTTTCCCTGCGGACTTCTACATCCTAGACATGGAGGGAGAGTACCTGGCACGTAGATCCCCACTTATCCTCGGAAGCCTTTTCTGAAGACTGCAAGAACCAAAATTGATGTATATGCTGGCACCCTTCGATGGAGGTGGGAGATACAGTGGTCCAGTTTAGCATTTTTGACGCCATGAAGGACCCTAAGGGAAATCGTTCTATTCTGAGCATAGACATGTAGATGAGATTGTTGAGGCACCTAACGTTGCTGATGACGTATTTTTGACATAGTGAGAGGAGATTGGTTTCAGAGGAGGATTCATCTGATTTTTCTTGTTTTGTATTTTGTGATGATATTGTTTTGATAGCCCTATTCTTTTAATGATGTTGTTGCAGAGATTACTCAGGAGGCATGCACAGGAGATTATTCTATAGGTGTAGGGATTGCACAGAGCCCCAGGACCACCACCACTTTCAGAAAGTGTAGGGACTTGCAAAATTGGACAAGTACCCAAGGATCACCTATTCAGTTGATTTTTCACCAGATTTTGAGCCCGAGATGGAGTATTTCTTGTAGATCCAATAGACATTTCTCATCCAGATCAGGTAAGTATTTCTTCTTTTCCTTTAGAGAATTTTAGGGAGATGTCTAGATTTGCATGTGAAGAATATCTGATTCATCATTTGTGGAAAATAATTGTGAAATTCTTTAGAGGTACCCAGGCTTGATTTTATGCATTGCTATGATATTCTTGAGACAGATTATGCTAAAATTGATTTTGAAAAATTTTTAGAGCCTGAAATTGAAGTTTTATTGTGAAGAATCTCTGGCTATCTCTTATGCTGAAATTGAATGTGAAAAACTTTTAGAGGTACCTGAGATTGATTATGATTGTGAACTTTCTTGATATACCTCTGTAGAATATGCTTGTGAAAAATTCATTGAGGTACCCAAAATTGACTTTATTGGATGTGATGCATTTTTAGATACATGTTATGTAGAGATTGATGATATTGCATTTTTATCTTACCCTGCACGCTTGAGGAAGGTTTTACATGGTTTTTGCAGGGTCCAGAGATTTCTTGAGTGGGTTCTACATCTAGACAGTCTTCAACCACCTGGAAGATTTTTCAGAAAGAATAAAGAGGGAGGAGATGACTTGCTTTAACTTATAACACTCCACCTCAGAAGTGGCTATTGTATTTAAATCACTTCGGCCACCTGGACATTTTATTGTGAAGAATAAGTGTGGGGGAGTGATGCAAAATAAAATTGAGCAAATGAAGGAAATTGTTTTAGCTACTCCTACTCCTCCACTACCAAGATGGAGATTATTTCT
>JAGFNQ010001241.1:0-111294 GCA_024364735.1 Boesenbergia rotunda
GAACTATTTTATACCGCGACCAAAGCGAGGACCGTTGGATGCAGACGAAGAAAAAGGCGGGCTCAAAATCCGGGCCGTCCATCTCCTGCCAATTCCCGAGATCTCGAAGCTTCTCCCTGTCACTGCACTAACCATACTGATGACGCCTCGGTGCCAGAGGCTCCCAGTCGGGGAATAACACGTGGCCTCGCATTAATAGTTGATTTGACAGGATTTGGCATTTAAGGATGAAGATTTGGAGCACGAAGCGACGCTCGGGGATACGAAGAGGGATTTAGCCCACCGGGCCAGGAGCCTAGTCAGTCGGACAATGCGCCTCCTTCGACTAGACTTGAAGGAGAGGCTTGTGATCCGGACGAGTGGTTTCCGAGGAGGATCAGAGGCCCGGTCAGGTCCGGTTGGATCCGACCTAGATCAGGGAAGGTTAGGCCGGGTTGGCCTCGGTCCAATGAGCCAGATATGAATCTGAACAGGAAGAATAGAGGTTGAGACAGGTAGGGCCCTGGTTCGGCCTCGGCTACTTAGGGTCAGCCACTCGGGGTGGGTCACCCGAGGTCGGCCACTCGGGGTCAGTCCTCCGAGATCAGTTACCCGAGGTCGGCCACTCGGGGTCGGCCCTCCAAGGTCAGCCATCTGAGGTCGGTCACTCGGGGTCGGTCACCCGAGGTCGACCACTCGGGGCGGGTCACCCAAGGTCGGCCACTCGGGGTCGGCCCTCCAAGGTCAGCCATCTGAGGTCGATCACTCGGGCGGGTCACCCGAGGTCGGTAACTCGGGGTCGGTCCTCCGAGGTCAATTACCCGAGGTCGGCCACTCAGGGTCGACCCTCCAAGGTCAGTCATCTAACATCGATCACTCGGGTCGGGTGTCTCCAGCCGAGCGCCCCAAGGCCACCCCATGAAAGGAAATGGCTCCGGATCTAAGCTTAGCCGATAGACCCAGACTGAAAGCTCGGTAAGCCGACCAGATGAACGTAAGCGATTACAGAGCCACCTCCTCAGTAATAGTGTGTCAGACATCTAGCATAATCATTACCTGACAGAACCGCCAAGTATTAATGAAGATCAGAGCAGGCAGTTTAGACAGGTTGAGCAGGCAGTTTAGACAGGTTGTCAGGCGGCTGTAGCAGTCTCACAGGACAACTAAAGCCGCCATTGGCTCAGTCTGCCAATTGACCCATCCTTAATTAGACAGGACAGCTCTGACATGGCAGAGAGCTTCCCCTCCCCTATATAAACCCCTCTTTGGGCTCCAAAGAGGGGATCGCTGCCATTTTGCAACCTCAAACTCCACTTTGTGTGCTCCATTTTGGTCCGACCCGAGTGAGTAGTATCTGACCCGTGGTTGAACCCAACCCCGACCTCCCGACCTACAGCAGACCGGGTCGTCTTGGGTAGACCGAGTCAGCTGAGTGAGAATTGATCTTCGCTTGTCGACAGGATCAAAAACTAAGATTGAAATTTGGAAGACCCACCTGAAGGTATCATGGCTATCGGGTGCAAGTAGATTTTCAAGAAGAAAACTAATATGGTGATAATGTAATTACTTACAAAACAAGATTAGTGACGATAGACTATCGTCAAAGGAAAAAAAATTGACTATGACGAGACCTTCTCACGAATAGCTATGCTTAAATCCAGTCGGATACTCCTGGCCATAACAACACATTATAATTATGAAATATGACAGATGGATATGAAAATAGTCCTCCTCAATAGAATCTATTTCAGGATGTATATATGATACAGCAAGGGAGTTTCATATATATTATTAGAAATAGAGTATATAAGCTTGAATAATCCATTTATGGATTGAAACACACATAGAGAGTTTAATTTCTCATAAAATCCTGACATACCTTGTGTGTACAAGAAGGTTAGTGGGAGTATGATCATATTCTTAGTATTATATATCGATGACATGTTCTTTATAGGAAATATTGTGTCATTTTACAGTCAGATAAATTTTGGTTATCCAAAACGTTCTCCATGAAAAGCATGGGAGAAGCAACAAATATCATCGGGATTAAGATCTATAAAGATAGATCGAAATGGTGGCTTAATCTTTCACAGTCTACATATAAATAGAATGCTAAAGCGGTTTAGCATGTCTCAATCTAAGTAAAGTTTCATACCCATGTAGCTTGAGATTTACCTTTCGAAGTCATGTACGCACAGAAAATGAGAGGATTTGCATGAGTAAGATATCATATGCACTCGTGATAGAATCTATCATGTATGTTATATTATGTACAACGACCGAAGTATCGTACGCTCCGAGTGTCACAAAGAAATACTAGTCAGATCCAAGCATGAATCCTTGGGTGGCTGTCAAGATAATCCTAAGTACTTAATAATAACTAAGGATGTATTATGATGTGTTCTTGGTTTATGGAGTTGGTGATATGGCAACACACGGGTATACTAATGTCAGCTTCCAGACTAACAATGATCACCCCAACCTCAGTCTGGGTACATATTCACATTGAATGGAGGTGAAATAAGTTGGAATAATTTCAAGTAAGACACTATAGCTAATTCTACCACAGAGGCAGAATACATTGCGGCTTCGAAAGCAGTAAAGGAAACAGTTTGGATTGAGAAGTTCATCTCTGAACTTGAAATGGTTCCGACCATTGTTGAAGCATTACTAGTTCACTGTGACAACAATAGAGCTATCGTGCAAGAGAAGGAACTCAGGTCTCACCAACGATTCAAACATATGCTTCAGTGTTATTATTTGATCAAACAAATCATCAGTAGGAAAGAAATACAAATTGATAACATTTTCAATGAAAGAAATCTAGCGGATCCTTTGACAAAGGCATATTCTCTATGTGGGAGTATGTTATATTTGAGAAATGTTTTAAGATATTGTCTTATGATATGTACTATTTATTAGATAAATAAAGATTCACTATTTGAGTATACATTCTCTATGTGTATGATTGGATTTTAAACTTATTTATTGAATATCTGCAATATGATTCATAGCATGAAAAAACTTGTGATTAGATCACAACTAGTAAATACCTCTACATGTGTAATTATTAATTTATTGAATTGTTCCCTAGTCATTGAATTGATGAGTATAGAAATCATCGATTATGTGAAACTAGCACGTGTTATACTCCTTAGTTTATGCAAATAGTTGTTGCAGCTGTTCTTCACTGGTTGGAGACATTGAGATGTCAAGAATTAATCATGGATACTAGTTAAGGGTAACTAGTTCAATGGAGTGCCATGCCAAACGACTTTATATAATTCTATGTATATATGGATATGTCAATGAAAATCTCATTGCAGCTTAAGTAAGAGTTTCCTTCGACTTTAGATATTCAAATCATCTTGGTCATAGAGACTTTTATTTTAACATCTTAAACAAGCATCTCCTTCGACCCGAAGTATTTGGATAGCCTACAAAGGATTCACCACTTGTTGCATAAGGAGATGTATATCTTATGATCACTTGTTAAGATTATTACTCAAAAGTTTTGGCCAAAGCATCACATGTCAAGAGTATAGTACTCCTAGACACATGTATGAGTAATTTAAATTTACAAGACTAGGAAGTATTACTTAGGCTAGGTATAATGTAATCAGCCTAGTGGGGACTAACACAACCCATGTCCTGAATCAAGTGGATATAAGACTAGTGAAAGGAATGAAGCAAGAGTCATTGAAGTTGCTAAAGGGTTCAGAAAAGGATGTGAAATAAACCGTTGATTTTTCGATCAATTAAGGATCATGATATACTACTAGATGACACTCATGATCTATTCATAATTAATGGTTAATTATGAATTACCAACATAATTGAAAACCTATTAGGTCACATGCATTGCTAATTTATCCAAATGATTTAAAACAAGTTTGAGAATTGAATTCTCAGATCGAGAGAGACGAAGTCTAGTTGGATCAGACGAAGGAAAAATATGAAAAGATATTTGTTGGAAAGAAAGCACGGATGGGTCACATCTTTTGAAGATAAGTTAGACCATCTTTGGTTTAATTATAAACCAAATTGATTTAGTTTTAAATAAAAGACGTTTAGCTATTGAACCAAGTGGTTTGGTTTTGAACCAAATTTAAGACTAATGGTGTGGGTTGCGAGATGATAGATATGAGTTTTAAACTTGTTCCACTAACCCGATAAGGTGGCAAAGTAGCAAAGATGATTCGCTCGTCATCAGTACCCCGCCAACCTGTCCCATGGCCAACACGGAGGAGATAAATCTTAGGAGTTACTAGCCCGGCTGTTGTGGCTAACATGTGGAGAGGCCAGGTAAACTGACTTGGTTAAGTGTTGACCCTCAGACCTCAACGTAGTAATACACATGTACTAACCATTAGTCCTATTGCGTTGATTGGAGAAAAAAATATTCTCTCCTCTCCTCCCTCTCTCTGTCACCACCAACCAAGGAGTCACCCATCGCCTCCCTTGCGTCGACAAAGCCTTGCCATCGACCGCCATTGCCATCAAACCATAGAGGCAATGCCTCCCTTGCTAGGGGCATCCGACGACGGCCAACAGCCAGGATCCTAGGATGAACAGCAGCCTAAAAGCTGCTCTCATATTCTCGTTGGCGCATTTCTAGAACTGCCGACAATTCAGCTTCCCTTCGTAGGCCCTCCACCGACCAGTGGAGCCCTTTGCAACTGACCACAACCATCGACCGTGATATTCCGGCCACCAGACAGCAACCTTGTGAAGGTTGCCTGCTGGTCAATTTGTGTCGTCGGGTTGCTTCAGTCGCTAGATACAAATTGAGACATTATCCCTCTCTCAGATAGAACATTAAATATTTTTAAAAAGCACAAACATAAAACATTAAATATTTTAAAAATTATGCAATTTCTCAAAAATTTGCAAGGCTTTGAAAAGACATAGAATATTTTTTACGAATGTTTTTAAAAGGTTTTATAATTTAAAGTAGGATTTCCAAAATACTCACTAGATTTTTTAAAAATATTCTTATAGTACTCAAAAATGCTATTTTTTAATAAATGATTTGAAATCTAGAAATATATTTTTTTCAAAAAAATCAAAATTATTTTGAAATAGAAAATAGATTTTGAAGTAGAAAATTGATCTTGAAGTAGAAAAATAATACCAAAAATATATGCATAAATCACACGCATCACATACTAAGAGATATCTCAAATTAACATGTTTCATGGTCCTACAAAGTCAACTAACTTTCTCTCCTCATCACTAAAGTGTTGATGACTAGTCGTCATCCCAAGCATCTGTGGTTCAATTCCTAACTACGAGGGACCCCGGGATTGGCCGAGGAGTCCAGAAGGGATATTATGAGTTCTGCCAAGGAGCATGACGGAGATGACATCTCCTGATGGTTCATCTTCTGCCCCTCCCTGGGCGGCTCATCCCCTATCCCCCTCGAACGCTATCCCCTTCCAAACTGCTCATTTTCCCGAATTTTGGGCATCGGGTGGCGTTTGCCGGGATGGTGCAGTACCATCACTCGGAGGGGAGTTGTATCTGCTGCTCCCCCTCCTCTTCCTTTTGAATGTGATAGTCATCCTTATTGTTGGATGTATCTTTGCGGGAAGAGGTAGTCGGGGTCTTCAGATGGAATGGTTACACCCCTGTGTTCCCCCCAATTGTTCTTATCGCGCGTGGATCCCCGCTTGACCGTTGGTGGAAGACGGTTTCGGGCCAAGCGACTCTGCCGGAATGGTGACGTGATGGAGAAAAGCCCGAGTAGAGGAGTGATTTCATTTACCGGATCTTCTGATTGTACCTTGGCACTTCTCTGAGCTGTTAGCATCAATGTATTTCCCCTATAAATGAAGGAAAATATTTGTTACCTTTGATGTGCGCATGCCTGTATTAATGTTTTGATGTCTTGCTTGTTCCCTTTTTGTCTGGTAGATTGTGTTAACCTTTTTCCCGCAGCGCCTAAGTATTTCGGACACCTTAAACACCGTGAGGCATCAGGGTCTCGGCTACTGGGTCGGGAGTCCGTAACATCCTGACCAAGCCTAAGTCCCCCGGGCTTCTGTAGTACCGCGGAATATTAGGGGTTTTATTCTTGGTTAGAAGTCTGTAGCACCCAAACCAAGCCTAAGTACCCCGGGCATCTGCAGCACCGCGAAGTATTAGGGTTTTTATTCTTGGTTGGGAGTCCGTAGCACTCAGACCAAGTCTAAGTACCCCGGGCATCCGCAGCACCGCGAGGTATTAGGGTTTTTATTCTTGGTTAGGAGTCCGTAGCACCCAAACCAAGCTTTAGTACCTCGGGCATCCGCAGCATCGCGAGACATTAGGATTTTTTTATTCTTGGTTAGGAGTCCGTAGCACCCAGACCAAGCCTAAGTACCTCGGGCATCCACAGCTCCGCGAGGCATTAACATTTTTATTCTTAATTAGGAGTTTGTAGCACCCAGACTAAGCCTAAGTACCCCGAGTATCCGCAACACCGCGAGGTATTAGGGTTTTTATTCTTGGTTGGGAGTCCGTAGCACCCAAACCAAGCCTAAGTACCCCGGGCATCCGCAGCACCGCGAGATATTAGGATTTTTATTCTTGGTTGAGAGTCCCTAGCCCCCAGACCAAGCCTAAGTACCCTGGGCATCCGCAGCACCACAATGTATTAGCGTTTTTGATTCTTGGTTGGGAGTCCGTAGTACCCAGACCAAGTCTAAGTACCCCGGGCATCCGCAGCACCGCGAAGAATGAGTGTTTTTGATTCTTGGTTGGGAATCCGTAGCACCCAGACCAAGCCTAAGTACCTCGGGCATCTTTAGCACCACGAGGCATTAGGGTTTTCATCTTTAGTTGGGAGTCCGCAGCACCCAGACCAAGCCTAGGTACCTCGGGCATCCACAGCACCGTGAGGTATTAGGGATTTTATTCTTGGTTGGGAGTCCGTAGCACCCAGACCAATCCTAAGTACCCCGGGCATCCGTAGCACCGCGAGGTATTAGGGTTTTTATTCTTAGTTGGGAGTCCGTAGCCCCCAGACCAAGCCTAAGTACCCCGGGCATCCGCAACACCACGAGGTATTAGGGTTTTTATTCTTAGTTGGGAGTCCGTAGCTCCCAGACCAAGCCTAAGTACCTCGGGCATCCGCAGCACCACGAGATATTAGGGTTTCTATTCTTGGTTGGGAGTCCGTAGCCCACAGACCAAGCCTAAGTACCCCGAGCATCCGCAGAACTGCGAGATATTAGGGTTTTCGCTACTTCGATGGTACATTAGCATTTTGGAGAGGGCACCTTCCTTTATTATTTGAATTCGCTGCAAGGTAGCAAAAATACATAGGCGGGTACACAATATGCAAGGTAAATCTTACCGGGAATGAAAGGGTCGAAGATAGTTGGCCTGCCCGGGCCTCTCGAGCCTTTTGTCCCTCTCTCCCTATGCATGACCGCCTCCTCCAGCTAGCCTTTTGGAGTCCTTGGATTCTTCCGAGACTCTGACCTGACATCCCCACTGTAGCATCGCCGAGACACCAACTTGTTCCCCTTGACTTCAGCCACTCGGTCGCCCACGAGGAATTTTATCTTCTGGTGGTAGACAGAAACCGCCGCCTGGAAGACACTCAACACTGGGCTCCTCTTCCTGAGAGTGTCCCGGGCGCTCTGAGAGGGAGTCGCTCGGACTCGCCACATCTTACCACCCAATTTCTTCACCCCAGGTGTCCTGCCAAGGGATACTCAACCCTTTCAATCATCATTAACCAACATTGTAGTATCTTTTGTCGTTGACCGTCACAATAAACTGCTCACAAATTCTTCTTTCTTAATATAACCTCCTTGGGCTACGTTTGGCTTTTCTCCGTCCAATCTCATCAAGGCAAACTTGGTTCGACAGAAAGGAAATGGAAGATGATTTATTTCCTCTATGGTTTTATTCCTCTATGTGAGTTAATACTTTGAGAAAAATGATATAATAATTTCAAATATATACTTGGACGACAAAAAATACCTTAATTATGTAATGTAAATCTGTGATAAATGCCTATAAATATGTGATAAATGCCTATATTAAAAGAGGAACGAAAAGTTTAAAGAAAATGAATTGATAATGATAAAATATATTTACATATAAAAGATAATATAATAGAACATCAACTCCAATATAATAGAAAAATCCATATATATTCATTCCATTTATTGAAAATAAAATAACTTAAGGGGCATTTGATATATATTCGATAATGGAAATGATAATGGGTTTTGATTGAGGGGTTTATGGGTTTAGTGATAACCTAGTGGAGATGGATTATAAAATCAAGGATATCATATTCATATTTTGATTCCGTTCCCGTATACCAAGCACCATAAATGGGAATGATATTTCATTCTCATTCCTATCTTCTAAACCCGCTTACCAAGCGCCCCCTTAGTTTTTATATTCCATTCCAAAGTTTAACACGTGTCATTTTTATTAAATTGTAATACTATTTATTGGGTGAGTTAAGCGAACAAAATGAGTTAAATGAGCTTAGAAAATAAAATAAGACAAATGGGATGAAAGGACTTGCTAAGTCCAGCAAATTGGCCGGTTAAGATAAATTATATCTGTATGGGTTGGTCAAATATATACTTGAGTGAATCAAACAAAATGTGTGAATAAACAAACTATATAATCGCATGCATAGGTTGCAAAAAAACATGTTAATATTTTTGGTTTTACTTTTATTTTTTAATTCAAATATTCAACCATTCTAATGGATTAAATATAAATCGCTACAAGAAAAATATATATTATAAATAAATTTTCATGATTTCTAATTTGAATATGTGCGCATAAGGAATTAACCGTCGTTAAGAGTCTTACATGCCAAAACAAGAAATCAGTGGTTCAGAAAACCTATAACAGCATGTTGTCTTACTCCCATGTACATATGTGTCATATAGAATCATCATTTAAAAAAAATATTTTAAGATACTACATCATGAAAGTATAGTGATAACAAAATGCAAAGGAATTTAATATTTAACACTTATCAATAGAAAACAAGTTTGGTACATTTGAGAACCTTCCCTTTTCCAAATTTATAAATTACAATCGTTTTACACTTCACATCTTCTTCAATCAAGAGATCTATTTCATTTATTTAAAATAACGTAAGCATCAAGTCGGTTGGTCATGTTTTTCTGGTCCTGGCCATTCCTAACTATGCTACAGCTCACTAAACAAATAAACTAGCTTTCACAAGGAAATTTAATCAAAAATTGAAGTAATATGCAACTATATAAGCATATATGAGCATATGCAATGTGGAAAAAATGATAACAGAAGTTACTATTTCCATAAAATACTAAAACCTAAAGACACATGGCACAGAATCTATTTATAACTAGCTTAATATTTCTTTCTTGAATCAAGATAAGAATAAAGAGTGCAAGCTATACATTCAGATCATGAGTGTAGATATATGCAATAGTATGAAGATGTGTGCCGAAGAGTGAATACTATAGCCACCGTTCATATGATGTCAGGGTGAAAAAAAAAAATTTAAAGGAAACAAGAGCATTCAATCAAACATACTCAGAAGAGAATAAATTGTAGCATTTCAAAGAAGCCATCACTTTTAGTTGTAGGAGTATTACCTTGTGACCAGCGAGCGGAGCCATGGGCTCGATGGAGAACATTTTGAGAACAAGACAGTGGCCTCAGCTGATTGGAAGTACGCCCATCTGCCCTATCCACCTCCATCAATGCCATCAACTTTTAAAAGTGAGAAGAAATACAGCAAACTCTTCTCTCCGGAGAGGCTAAGGCAATTAAACGTCCACAGCAGAGTTGCCTACAAACTGTAACGAAACAAGGATTTTACAGCAGCGAAAGGTAAATGGGTTGAAAGAATAGAAAACCACACTAGCAGTCAAGCTACTTTATTGACTGATTTGTTGCTCAAGCGATTCAGAATGTAGGTGCCTGCTGCTTGAAATGCTCAAACGATTCAGAATGTAGGAAGGTTGGAACACCGATCGCTGGATTTGGTAAAGATGAATGGCGACGCGACACCTTCGACGGACTCGCGAGGAACAAAGAGCGACGGCGGCGATTCGACGACCACTGTAAGTCGGCTGGGGAGGACCGAGGAGATAGGGTTTTGGAATTTACGGTTTAGGGTACCATGAAATCAGAGATAATTACGCAAACACGGGACACGGGACACGGGACAGGGACAGGGACAGGGACAGGGACACGGACTAGAGAGGGCAATTTCATCCGAGTCTGAGTCTGCTAGCGATCGGATATCCAACCTTAATGGAAAAAAAAAGTACGAGAGATTATCAATATTTAATGTTCTTTAAAAATTAAAAATTTGATTAAATAATATATATATTAAAGAAATATTTTTTCTTAAAATTTACTCATAATTTTTTATGTTAAAAATAATTTTTATATTTTTTTTTAATTATATATATATATATATATATATATAATGATAATTCTAATATGCATTTGTTTTGTTGAACTATAATACTTAAATGAAAAAAGAAAAATTATTATATAAAAAATATTTGATTTTTTAACAAGTATGGATATATAGATGAATATTTGATCCCTATAAATATGAAAATGATGAATATGAAATTTAACTAGAACTCAATTAGCATCCACTGTATATCGGACGGATTCAAAGAAATAATATTGAAAAACTCCCATAAAAAATATATTAAAATTTAAAATGAGAGGCAAGTAGAGTCCTAGAAAAGTTATATTAGGACGGTATAATGTTAAACTGTTATTTTCAGAATATATCTATTGATTTGAATATTAATATATATTGTTAAAAAAAAACATATGATATACCTATCATATTAATATTTTTTTATTAGCATACACTTATATTTATTTTAATATTAATACTTGTTATTAATAGATAGAGTCATCAATTTAGATTGTATTCATGAGATTAGTCTATCCTACTTAAATAATTTAAGATGACTTAGTTAAAATTTTATCCACCCATTTAGAATTAAATAGGTTAAGATGGGCTAATCCGCCTGACCTATGACTTGAGTGAGTAGGATCGTGGCAGACTTGAGTTGGCCCGTGGATAGAGGGACAAAAATTTCCAAAACTTAAAATTAAAATGCAAGTACGTCAAATATGGAACTTTAGCTTGAATCAAATTGAAATCTTCCAACTCTGGTACAAATAAAGAACAAATCTCAAGGAAAAATAAATGCGTAGAAAGATAGACTATTAAATTAAGAATGCGAAGGTTCACACACTAAATTGAATTTTGGATATGAAGATACTTAACGTTATCAGATCCGTGTGATGAAATCATGAGTGGTAGCCGTCTAATTTGTAACCTATATTTAAAATTTTTTAATTTATTTTTGTGAGCGTGTAGATTGACTTGTCTAATTCACAACACATCTTGAATTAGATTGAGGGTGATCCGGGCGATTCATTTTTAGAGAGGGTCAAGGGCCTGGTCGGAGTGGGTCTGGGTCGAATGGGATTAAGTGAGGATGAACTAAGTCCGGTGAGCCAGATACAGATACAGTGAAGGGGAGTGAAAAGTCAAAGTAAGTGGACTCATGGCTCGACCGTTGTCAGCTGGGCACGAACTCCTAGTCAGAATCAAACGGGGTCGGACATCCGGGATCAGGCACCTGGGATCGGTCACCCGAGGTCGGGCACCCGAGGTCGAGCACCCGAGGTCGGCCACCCAGGGTCGGTCACCCGAGGTCGGCCACCCGGGGTCGGCCACTCGGGGTCGGTCACTCAGGTCGGACACTCGGTGTCGGTTACCAGGGGACGACCACCCGAGGTCGGGTACCCGGGGTCAGGCACCCAGGATCCGTCACTCAAGGTCGTCCACCTAGGGTCGACCGCCCGGGATCAGCCATACGGGGGTCGGGCACCCGGGGTCGGGCACCCAGGGTCAAGCACTCGGGGTCAGCCACCCGGGGTCGGTCACCCAGGGTCAGGCACTCGGGGTCGCCCACCCGGGGTCGCCCACTCGGAGTTAGTCACCCAAGCCAGACACTCCGAAACTGCCCAAGAACAGAGATGACTGAGAAACCAGGCTTGTCCGACCGACCCAGGCCATAAGTCGGCATGATCCGACCAGATGAGCCTTAGCAATTAAACAGTCACCTCAACAGTAAGTATCTGCCAAATCTCTGACATAATCATTGTCTGACAGAGCTACCAAATATTAACGGGGATCAGAGAAGATAATTGAGACAGATTGTCAGGCGACTGTGGCAGTCTCACAAGGTAACTAAAGCTGTCATTAGCTCAGTCTGCCAACTGATCAGCTCTTAATGAGATGGGACAGCTCTAACAAGACAGGGAGCCTTCTCCTCCCCTATATAAACGCCCCATGGGGCTTCAAGAAAGGGATTGCTACCATTTTGCAACCTTAACTTCACTTTGTGTTCTCCATTTTGGTCCGCCCCGAGCCACTTGTGTCCTATTAACACTCAAGGCTGACCCCGACCCCCACGCTACTGCAGACCGGGGTCATCTTGGTTAGACCGAGTCATCCGTGGGAAAACCGTCTTCGCTTGTCGACGGGATCAAATTTGGTGTCGTCTGTGGGAACTCAGCCTGATCGAAAGTCGAAGATGAGTGACTCCAACCGGGTGACCGTTACTCTTTCACAAGAAAACTTTGATTTGTTGGTAGCAGCTAAAGCCCAGAAGCTAGCAGCAGAGCAGAAGATGGTCACTCACCCGACTCAGGAAGGTTCGACTGAGCCGACAGTTCGAGGTGGTACAGAAGGTGAGGTTCGCCCAGGTGAGAGCCCTCACTTCCCCCGAGCGCTCTTCGGCCCGGCGGAAGGTGTTGTACAATCTGATCCTCAAGAAGCCTCCTCTAGCCAAGCCAAAATCAATAAAGGAAAGACTCTCGTCAGCCAAGCCCCGGCTGACCACACCGGGTTCCCCTTCTCCAGCCAAGTCCTGCAAGAGTCAGTCCTCAAGCATTTCTGGCTCTTATCTATCCCTGATTATGGAGGAACTACAGACCCAGAGGAACATCTGATGAAGTTTGAGAATGCGGCGTTGTTGCATCAATACTCAGATGGTATCAAGTGCCAAGCATTCCTGACCACTTTGGCAGGACTGGCTCAGCGTTTGTTTGATAGACTCCCGGAGGGGTCTGTGAAGGAGTTTGCTGATTTCAAGAGATTTTTCCTCCAACACTTCACAAGTAGCAAAAGGCATCACAAGACCAGTTTGAACCTCTTCACCTTGAAGCAGAGCCCCAAAGAACCTTTACGGGCTTACATGATTACATTAGAAGATTTAACCAAGTTACGTTGGGCGTTCCTACCGCCACCTCAAAAGTGTTGATCAGTGCCTTTGCCCAAGGCCTACAAGAAGGAGAATTCTTCAGATCACTGATCCGGAAACTCCCAAAAGACTTTGAAAGTCTTCTGGGCAAGGCTGCTAAGTATGTAGATGTGGAAGAGGCGCAAGCCGCCCGACGACCCGAAGTCAAGCCCGCACCAGTGAGCCCTCACCCTCAGAGGGTCATACCCCCTGGCGGACCCCTCAGAAGTCTCCGAGCCATGGGGCACAGACTTGGAGCCGAGCGCGGTGTAATTCAGCAGGTGGCCCAGGGATGCCTCCCTACCAGATGGCAGCCCTATTGTTCCTTCCACAACAGCCACACCCATGACCTTCAAGATTGTTGGCAGGCTGACCGGGGCGAGCTCGGTCTGGCCGAGGAACCCCCAGAGGAGCTCACCAGCGAGGGGCCCGAGGTTGAGGCAGAACACAACCGAATCAACAAGACACTAATGTGTAGAGGATCACCCCCACAGCACGACAATTGTTCCCGACCCCCGGCTCTCCTGGGCAGGGGAGTGCAAATGAAGAGCAGACTAATCAACAAAATGTTGTACAGGGATCCATTAATATTATCTTCAGTGGCCCTACCTATGGAGACTCCAACCGAGCTCGAAAGTCCCAGGTCAGACGTTTGGAGATCCATCAAGTGGGTAGCAGTTCTGCCCAAGCCCAAGGACCACAAATTAGCTTTGGCCCCAAGACTTGCAGGGTGTGGAAGTGCCCCATGATGATGCGCTGGTCATCACGGCGATCATAGCAAATTATCAGGTCCACAGGACCATTGTAGATACCGGGAGCTTAGTCAACATTCTATATCTGAAGGCTTTCGAGCAGTTGCAGAGGCCAGCGAATTACAGCCTGTGGCCATGCCCCTATTCAGATTTACGGGAAATGAAGTCCAGCCCATAGGCCAAATCAAGTTGCCCATTTCACTCGGGGAAGAGTCTTTGAGAAGAACTCGGTGGTCAACTTTCCTGATAGTGGATGCACCCTCAGCCTATAATGTTATCCTGGGAAGATCGACGCTCAATGAGTTCAGAGCGATGGCATCCACCTTCTATTTGAAGGTAAAGTTTCCAGTGGGTGACCAAGTGGGAGAAGTCAGAGGAGATCAGAAGGTGGTGCGCCTCTGTTATGATGTACGGACAGAGGTGAGGAAGGCATTCCGAGCTCCTCCAGCTAGTTGCAACACGGTGCAGCCCTCTCCCTGGGCTGAGTTGAGAGAACAGAAGGAAGAGATCCAGCTCCTGCCAGACTATGAAGAGACAAAAGTGCCCCGAGGCTACAGCTCAACCTCAAGCAACAGCTAATAAAATGCTTAACTGAGAATCAGGATGTGTTCGCCTGGTCCCAGCGAGATCTGAAAGGAGTCAGGCCATAAGTCATGGAACACAAGCTACGTACATGTTTATCCTGATGCCAGGCCAGTGAAGCTGAGGAAGAGAGACTTCAGTCCGAACCAGAACAAGATCATTCACGTGGAAGTGGAAAGACTATTGGATGCGGGGCATATCCGGGAGGTACAATTCCCAGCCTGGCTGGCAAATGTGGTATTAGTGTCCAAGTCAGAGAACAAGTGGAGGGTATGTATTGACTTCAGAGATCTTAACAAGGATTGTCCCAAGGACTGCTATCCACTCCCCGGGATTGATCAGATGGTAGACTCCACTGCTGGGAGTGAACTCATATGCATGTTGGATGCCTATCAAGGGTACCACCAAGTGTCGTTGTCTCCCGATGATCAAGAGAAAGTCAGCTTCATCACAGCTGAGGGCACTTACTGTTACACAATTATGCCCTTTGGACTCAAGAACGTCGGGGCCACGTACCAGAGGTTGATGAACAAAGTATTCAAGGAGCAGCTTGGGAGGAACATTGAAGTATATATAGATGACATCCTTATCAAATCCCTTAAGGTCGCAGACCTGGTAGCTGACGTGAAGGAGACTTGCTGCACTATGAGAAGATATGGTCTCAAACTCAACCCAGCCAAGTGTTTGTTCGGAGCCAAGAGTGGAAAGTTCCTCAGCAATATTGACTGAGCAAGGCATAGAGGTCAACCCTAGCAAGGTGAAGGCTCTGTTGGACATGCCACCACCCAGAAACCTAAAAGAAGTACAACGCTCGACCGGGAGGATCACGACCCTCTCTCGCTTCATCTCTAGGTCAGCTGATCGAAGTCTCCCCTTCTTCATGATTCTACGTAAGGCTACCAAATTCCAGTGGGACGCTGAGTGTGATCAAGCTTTTGAAGAGTTGAAGTCTCACTTGGTCAGTCTACCTGTCCTAGCTAAACCTGAGGAGGGAGAGTTGTTGTATGTATACTTGTCGGCCACCGAGGGAGCTGTGAGTGCTATACTTGTAAAACAAAAGGAGGCTGAGCAACAACCTATCTACTTTTTTGGGCACTTACTTAAGGAAGCCGAGTGTAGGTATAATACACTCGAGAAATTGGCCTATGCACTTGTGTTGATGGCTCAGCGCCTGCGCCCTTACTTTTTGGCTCATCCCATTCGAGTGCTGACTAACAGTACACTCGGAAAAGTGTTGGTTAACCCTGAAGTCTCAGGTTGGATGATTAAGTGGACTACAGAGCTGAGTGAGTATGACATACAGTACTTGCCCCAGACTGCTATCAAGGCTCAGGCATTGGCTGATTTCCTCAGCGAACTTCATACGTAAGGAGAAGAAGAAACCTGGAAAGTATATGTAGATGGCTCGGCCACTCGGGTTGGGAGTGGCATAGGAGTCTTGCTAGTTTCTCCTAAGGGAGATCAGCTTCACTTGGCCGTGCGGCTGGAGTATCGAGCCACCAACAATCAAGAAGAGTATAAGGTTCTCTTGGTCGGGTTGCAAGCTGCTAAACATGTAGGAGCTACTCAGGTTATGATACACTTAGACTCTCAACTAGTGACTCGGCAATTAGCGGGACAATTTGAAGTGAATGATGAGAAGTTGCAAACTTATGTGGATGCTTATAAGCAACTGGAGGCTGAGTTCCAGGAGGTTCAAGTATTACAGATCCCCTGAGGAGATAATCTTAAAGCTGATGAGTTGGCCAAGTTAGCCAGTGCTATCACTCCCTGGGTTTGCACTCAGCCCTCACCCCAAGTCATGCTAGTAGCTCAGGTTGAAAGAGAAACAGAGATGGAGGTAGAAGGAGATTGGAGGGCCCCATTCATAGCCTATTTACAGGAGGGGGTTCTCCCTGCTCATCCCGAGCAGGCTCGGCTAATGAAGAAGAGGGCAGCTCGGTTCACTCTGATTGAGGATGCTCTATACAAACGAGTCTTCTCTCAACCACTACTTAGATGCCTAGGAGAAGAAGATGCAGACTATGTACTAAGAGAGATACATTTGGGGTCTTACGGAAAGCACTCAGGGGGCCGATCTATGACTCGGAAGGTTTTGCTGGCTGGGTATTTTTGGCCAACACTTCAAAAGGATGCTCAGCAACTGGTTGCTTCCTGCCTTTTCTGTCAGAAACACCAGAACTTGTCTCATCGGCCCATCGAAGCTCTGAGGGCGTCCATTGTATCATACCCTTTCGATCAGTGGAGTATGGATATAGTGGGGCCTTTCCCTTTGGCTATCGCTCAGAAGAAATTCCTGCTAGTTGCCGTGGATTATTTTTCAAAGTGGATTGAAGCGGAGGCGCTGGCTCGGATCAGCGAGCAGGCTGTCATCAAATTTCTGTGGCAAAATATCCTGTGTCGGTATGGGATACCACACAAGTTGGTCTCAGATAATGGTCGGCAGTTCCAGGGTCGTCATATACGGGAATGGTGTGAGGCCTATGGAATCAAGCAAGCATTCACTTCGGTGGCTTACCCCTAGAGCAACGGGCAGGCAGAGGTGACCAACCGAGAGATCTTGAAAGGCCTCAGGACTAAGCTGGATCATGTCGGCGGCACCTGGGTGGACGAACTGCCCAAGGTCCTCTGGGCTCTTCGGACCACCCCCAAAGAAGGAACCGGATGTACTTCATTCCAGTTAGTGTATGGCAGCGAGGTTGTTGTTCCAATGGAAGTCGGATGTGAGTCTGATAGAAGGCGGCTATATGGCGAGGACAATGCAGAAAGAAGGCGCCTGGAGTTGGACCTGATTGAGGAGATCCGAGATCGGGCATCTGTCAGCATGACTGCGTACCGACAACGAATGCAGCGCAGATACAACCAGGGAGTCATACCAAGGCGTTTTCAAGTGGGAGACCGCGTGTGGAAGAGAGTTAAGCCAGTGGGAGAAGTGGGCAAGCTGGAACCTCAATGGGGAGGACCCTTCCTGGTGATTGAGAAGTTGGGATCAGGAGCCTACTATCTGCAGGATGCTCAAGGAAAGAAGCTGGGCAGACCTTGGAGTGCCACGCACTTAAAGTTGTATCGTGAGGAGAGTTAAGTTGAGTGGCCCTTGTAATTGTATCTCCTGAATGTGATAGTGAAACTCAAGATATTTGAAGCAGGAAGACCTGAATCCTCGCTAAGGCGAGTTATAAGTGGGCAAACTCCCACGCACCCACCGAACTCGGCGCTGGTCGGGCGTGGCGCCCACGTTCGGCCAGGCCCGGTCGGGCGTGGCGCTCCACGCTCGGTCAGGGTTAGCCAGTCGGTGTCCAGACTCTTGCTCAGGCAAGTTATAAGTGGGCAAGTTCCCACGCACCCACCGCACTCGGCGTTGGTCGGGCGTGGCGCCCCATGTTCGGCCAGGCCCGATTGGGTGTGGCGCTCCACGCTCGGTCAGGGTCAGCCAGTCGAGTATCCAGAACTCTTGCTCAGGCAAGTTATAAGTGGGCAAGCTCCCACCACCCACCGCACTCGGTGTGGTCGGGCGTGGCGCTCCACGTTCGGTCAGCCGGTGGGCGTGGCGCTCCAGCTCGTAGGGTTAGTCAGTCGTGTCCAGACTCTTGCTCAGCAAGTATAAGTGGGCAAGCTCCCACGCACCCACCGCACTCGGTGCTGGTCAGGCGTGGCGCTCCATGTTCGGTCAGGCCCGGTCGGGCGTGGCGCTCCACGCTCAGTCAGGGTTAGCCATTCGGTGTCCAGACTCTTGCTCAGACAAGTTATAAGTGGGCAAGGCTCCCATGCACCCACCGCACTCGGCGCTGGTCGGGCGTGGCACTCCACGTTTGGCCAGGCCCGGTCGGGCGTGGCGCTCCACGCCCGGTCAAGGTTAGCCAGTCGGTGGCGAGACTCCTACGTTCGCAGATTATAAATAGGCATGCCCCCACACACCTGTCGGTCGGACGGGGCATTTTACATTTGGTCAAGATAAGCCAGGCGATGGTTGACTTCTCGCTCAGGTGAGCGATCAAGGTGGTATGGCCGAGCAATTAAGCCCAGTTGATCGGGCTAACTCCGCTCGAACAATAGAAAAGCCTTGAAATGGCTAAGTAAACGAAAGTCACACCTCAAAGGAGCGGAGGTTGTGAGTCGGGGTGCCGACCCGACCGAGCGACAGTGCCGAGTCTGGGTGCCGACCCGACCGAGCGACAGTGTCGAGTCAGGGTGCCGACCCGATCGAGCAATAGGGCCGAGTCAGGATGCTCGACCCGACCGAGCGAAGTTCCCGAGTCAGAATATCAATCAAGTCGAGTAAACGATCCCGAGTTAATCTCCCAGTGATACCTGAGCATAAAACGCAGGCGAGATCAAACATCAGCCTCAGGGGGGGATTTTAGCCTGCTCGAGGAATGGACCTTGGGAGAATAGCCCAGGTATCCCGGGCGAATAGTCCTTAGCAAATATTTCACACATCCTAAACAATCAGCAAAACAACAATTTAGAAATACGATACAAAGAAGGAGTTGGAAAATAAAAAGTTGCATAAGAAAAGCAAGGCCCACGACCATTACAAAACGGGGCCTTAAGGGTCGAGTCAGAGAGAAGAGTGTCATTACAAAATGGGGCTCTAAGGGCCGAGTCAGAGAGAAGAGTGAAAAGATTGAGGAACAGTCTAAGTAAATCGAGGAAAAGCATCTTCGGGGACCATCGCCTTGATCCGAGTGGGCTTCACCGTGTTAGGAGGCAGATCTGCTGGGATATGGCGGGCTTCAGTAAGTTGTTGCAGAGTGCCTTTCACACCATACATAATCATACCAACAGTGCGCTGAGCTACTTGCTGAAGGAAAGGTTGGGATTGAATGTAAGCCAACCTGGATTGTTCAATCCGAGTCGGCTCTTCGGATTTGTACTCCTCCAACTCATTTTTTAGCCTCGCGATCTCTGCGTCTCGCTCCAAGATCTCGGCAGCCTCCGCCACCTTCTGGACCTCCAAGGCCTTAGAGGTCTCTACTTGGGCCACCAGCTCCACCTCTATGGCCGTCAAGGCCGATTTGATCTGGTTGTGGGAATCAATAAGCTTCTTAAGATGCTCGGGCAAGGCTTTGGCCTTGACTATTTTCTTGTCCAGGTCGGAGCGGGCTCGAGCCTGGCGCGTGAGAGCAGTTTTCTTTTGGGCCTCCGTGACTTCTAGTCGATCGGATAGTCGGTCTATTTCCCTGGCCGAGGTAGCCATCACCTGATGTTCTTGTTCCGTCCGGGCATCCGCCTCTGCCTGTTGCATCTGAAGAGCGGTTATCTCGTCACGGAGGAGTTGTTGGCCCTCCTCACCTAGCAGGAGAGTGCATTGAGCCAGCCGGCTCTCCAGCTCTTTCATCTTATACTCCGCCGCCCGACGTTCCCTGGTGGCAACAACCAAAGCCTGAGCAACCGCTCGGGATGCTACCCAGGCCTGTGCAAGGTCAAACAACATAAGGGGAATGATGGAGTAATAAGGAATAGAGAAAAAGAGAAATATACCTGGGTGGCATCCAAGAAAAAGTTATCTGCCAAGCTCAAAGGACTCCTCCACTCGACCATTGCCAAACCCTGGTCCCAGTTGGCGGCCAACTGACCGTGCAAGTTGATTGACTGGGGCTCGACTATTTGGGTCAGGCTTGTGGTAGAGGGGACTTGTAGGTCCACGGGGACTCGAGGGATATGGTCCATGGCTAGAAGGGCGGCCACTGCATCTTCCGCAGGGGGATCGTCCGCAGTCACCGAACGAGGAGGTGCTTGGCCGGAGGTCAAGGCCCCCGAACGAGGTAATCCCGATCCTGGGGCAGACCCCCCCGAGCGAGGTGGAGCTGAGCCCGAGGTTGAGGCTCGGGCAAGAGTGTGACTGGATGGAGGAGTCAGCAAACCGCGCGTCTCCTCAGCCCAAGCCCGGGATACTGAGGTGCCCGTGGAGACAGTTACTCGAGGACGCTTCCTGGCGGGTTCTCCCGAGGTCAGTTGTTCTGCTGGAGCCGTCGGTGTCTCTGCTTCCACATCCACCACCTGAGGTCCTCCCTTAGGGTCCTCCACTAGAGACTCAGTTTCCAAGTCGTTTCCTCCATCCCCGGGCAGCTCGGGAGCCGGAGCTGCACTCACTGGAAGTACCGCCCGGCTGGCCAACATCTCCGCGGCCAAAGCATTGAGTGTTTCTTCCTCCAGACTTAATTGATCTGTGATAAGAGCATCCTGTTAGTCGGAGCCCTAGAGCCAATTATGTGATAATTGACTACGGACTTTTCATATCATATTCTATTATTAATAAAGACATGTTTGGTTATTATACTTACTTTGTATTTGTATCAAATAACTAAGTATAATAATGTTCTTGGGTAATAGGTTCTTATCTACATTATATCGATTGATTGAATCGATAATGAGATGATGTAGAGAACACTACTCTAAACCATTCCTAGTCAAGTATTAATATTCAAGGACAATATTAATGCATAGAGACTAGCATGTAGGTCAACTGATGACTTGAGCTCACAAGTCATGGATATGTGATATCAAGTTGACACATGGGTATACATTGGAGAATGTGTACTAAATTGACCCGCCATGAGAAAGTTTCATAGATTGTCATATGAGTGTCATAAACTTTCTCATGTGACAATTAGTATGAATAGTCATTAGACCTGAAGTCACTACGGTTCCCTACATAAGGAGTTATGTACTTTTGGTATCGTCAAACGTCACTCGTAACAGGGTGGACTATAAAGGTGATCACTGGGTATATAATGAATTATGCAGAGGGATGTGAGTGATGTAGATGGGATCTATCCCTCCCATATGATGGGAGTGATATTTGTAGGCCCCTTGATCGATTAGGACTACTAAAATGTATGGTCATGCTCAAATGAGTCAATATGAGATATTGAGCTCATTTGTTTGATTGAGTCTACTCGGGGATCAAGAAACATAAAGATTGATCGAGGATGACACGGTCCATGCCTCATTGGTCAATCTAGATATCAAGGATAGAAGGACAAGGTCATACATTATCATAGTCACGGAGGTTTAGTTGGATCTCGACTTTTCTTGTTACTTGGGTAGCAATGATGCATTGCTAGATGTTGCTCATTGCTTATGTGTCTAAAGCGTTTAGGCACATTGCCAACGTCACGAGAACCTATTGGGTCACACACTAAGGACATGATACTTTGGGAGATATAATCGGGAGCCCGAGTTGGGAACTCGGGAGATCTGATTGGGAGCTCGGCAGACTGGGAGCTCGGCAGACTGGGTCGGGAGCTCGACACTCGGCAGATCGAGCTGGGAGCTCGGCAGACTAGGTCGGGAGCTCGACACTCGGCATACTAGGTCTGGAGCTCGGCGACTTGCTCGGCAAACTTGGTCGGGAGCTCAGGGACTTGCTCGGGAGACTTGGTCGGGAAACCGAGTCGGAAGCCCGAGAGGCCCGGTCGGAATTGCAGGGGAAATTCATTAAAGTGTTTAATGAAGGAAAGAGAAAAGTCTCTCTTCATTAGATGAAGAGAAGGTGAAGAGTCACGTGAAAAGATGTGCTCTTTATTGGCTTTAATGAAGGGAAGTCAAAGAGACAAAAGACTCTTCATATTCATGGGATGAATATAAAAGAGGGTCTACTCATTTTGAATGATAAGTGGGTGAGCTTTCCCTTCTTCCCTTCCTCTCTTCTTCCTCTTTTCCCTCTTGGCTGAAACCCCTTTGGGGTTCTTGGTGGTCTTGTGAACTACCTCAAGTTACTAGCACAACTAAGGTAGTTCTTTCCGAAGTTGAGAGATCGTGTCCGTGTGGATACGAATAGAGGCACGGACGCTTGAACGTGCAAGAGATCCGGCGGCACTTGGACGAGCGGGATAACATAAGGGCACGATCCAAAGGTATACACTGTAGATAGATCTATTAGATAGATGAACTTCGTACGAGTTTTCTTTCGCATGGATCGCTCAAGGGTTCTTGTTTCCGCTGCGTTTTGTGTTTATGTCACCGGGAGAACCCAACACATCCATCATGGTCTCGGCTACAATCCAGAGAGAGTTTTAGTTAGCATTAAAAGACTCCTAAATAAAACGAGAACTTACCAAAGGTTCCAGGCAACTCGGCTGGAATGTGGCTCAGTTGGAAAATGTAGAGCACAGCGTCGCTCAACAGTTTGCCCGCATGATACCGGATCCCACCGATTTTAGAGAAGGCCATCTGGTAGCCGGGGTCGAGCGAATTTTCTTAGACAGGGGAAGTTGGACTGGCAAATCTTCTATCCACTCGGTCGGCCAGGTCGGGGATGGGGTGGAGTTCACATAAAAGAAACCGGATTTCCACCCCTTATTGGAGGTAGGAACCTTGTCCAGGAAGGAAGACATAACTCGGGCTTGGAAGAAGAAGTTGCCCGGTTCCTGTTTTTTGAGATAAAAGAAGTAGTGGAAGACTCGGGGGTCTAGAGGAACTTTATAAGTCGTGAAAATAACCACAGTGCCACACAATATTCTAATGGAGTTTGGGGCTAATTGAGATAAAGGCACTTGATAAAACCTATAGATCTCGTTGATGAATGGGTGTATAGGAAACCGTAGGCCGGCTAAAAGATGATCCTTAAAGATAGTAAAATAACCTAGAGGAGGTTGATGGAGCCAGTCATGAGAAGGAAGGGCCAAAAGATTATTCTCAGGAATTTGGTAGTCTATACGGTGGGTCTCCAGTTGACCCAGGGTCAGGGCCGGACGGATGGTATGATACCAGAGCCCGGATGAGGAAGACGCCTCAGTCATTGAATCAGACTCGGAAATTAAGAGGAGAAACACAAATAAGGAAAGGAGTACCTAGAGGTTGGGTTTACCGGAGAACGTTGATCACCGGAGCTCCCAAGAGTTAGACGGCTGAGGTCGGACAAAGAAGGAGGCGAGAGTGAAAGGTGAAACGATGAGGGGTAAAATGAGAGGAGAAACCTATTTATACTACGCTGGAGGCAATAAGAGTCGTTGGATGCAAAGGGGGAAAAAAGGCAGGATCGGATCTCGACCGTCAATCTCCCTCTCCTTCCCAAGGCCTCGAAGCTTCCCTCTGCTGCCGCACGAGCCTGACCGCTGGCGCATCGACACCAGAGTCTCCCAGTCGAAAGATGACATGCGGCATCGCATTGATGGTTGATTTTGTTAGTGCAAGTTGCATCAGTGATGTCCTCCTCTAAGTGTTTTAATGTTTGACAATTTACTTAAGTCAGTGATACATTGAACAGACAAAGAGGAGTTAAGAGAGGAGTAACCAAAGTGGAAGAAAGTCCTAGTAAACCTAGGCAATAAGTCGTGGTTCGAGGAATTGGGCACGAAGTCCTGATCGAGGATTGGACACTAAGTCCTGGCAAAGGGCTGGGCACCGAAGACCTGCTAGGAAGGTGGGAACGAAGTCCTGGTCGAGGACTGGGCAAGAAGACCTGGTCGAGGGTTGGGCACCGAAGACCTGGTTGAGGACTGGGCACGAAGACCTGGCCGAGGGTTGGGCACGGAAGTCCTGGACTTAGGGTTTGGGCACAAAGTCTTGGTCCGAGGGATTGAGCAACTTAGCTGAGCGATAACTAAGGACAGAAGTAGAGACGGGTCAGGGTTCGGACGTCTCGAGATCCGAGAGTATCGGAAGCTAAGCAAAAGTCCACCCGAAGGACTAGATGGCAACCGTCTCCTGAATGGAGTAGGTGAAAGGCGCGTTCTCGAGGGTGGGAACTTGCGTCGGTTCGACCTAGGGTTTCGTGGAAATCCGAAGTCCGAACCAAGTCCTTAAGGCTAATTTGTGTGTATATTTGCTTTGTATTTGTGTATCTTGCATGTACCAAGAACCGGAGACAAAGCAGGCAAGGGGCTGGAAACCAGCCAACCCAGGCGCCCCTATTGATGGGGGTGCCCAGATCAAAGAGCAAAAACCAGCTTTGGGCTGGAAGCTTTGAAGCCAGGCGCCCAGGTCAAAGAAGGAAAATGGCAGTTTCGTGAAGAAAGCAGAATAGACTTCCATTCAGGCGCCCGGGATGATACGGGCGCCCAAGTTGAAAGTTGTATTTGCTGTTTCGAGTCCGAAACATAGATAAGCATTCACTCAGGCGCCTGGGAGGTCCGGGGCGCCCTGGTCAAGGGTGTTATCAGCTGCGACGAGTTCAGCGCAGAGATAAGGTTTGACCAAGTCTGTAGGGGCGCCCCCATCGTCACAGGCACCCGAATGAAGCCTATAAAAGGGGTTTAGACCCCTCTGCTTCAGACACAACTTCCAAAAGCGATTCTGATCATTCTGACCGACGACAACGCGCTAAAGATGAGGCTCTACGACCGGGAGGCTCCAGGAGGAAGTACGGCACTTCGGAGATCCAGATCGGCCGAGCGTCAAACCTTGTTTTGTTCGGTTTATGTTTATTATTCTGCATTTAATTTTCTATATCTGTGCTTGTAATTATCAACTGTAAGACAGGTTTTCTCCGCCTCCGGAAATTCTGGAAAGGAGACCAATAGTGGACTCACGCCGAGTACATAGGCCTTGGACGTACTGACCCTGGGGGGTCGGGAACCAAGTAAATAAATCCCGCGTGTCTGCTATGTTCTTTTAGTTTTATGTTTTACTTTCCCGCTACACTAACGCTCTAAGTCTAGAACGATCGAAAGCTTTCCGCAAAAAGATTTTCACGGTCGATATTCACCCCCCCCCCTCTATCGACGGTGTTAATGCAGTCTGGCCCGTTTGTTGTTTTGGTGTTGACAACGATTTAAGTTTGGTTGAATGAATTTGGATTAAGTCCAGGTGGATCGGGAGATCGCACGCTGGCATGGGAAAATATCTAGTGGGACTAGGCACACTTAGTGGGACTAGGTGGAAAAGACCTAGTGGGATTAGGCACACCTAGTGGGACTATGTGAAGTGGAAAAGACCTAGTGGGACTAGGCACACCTAGTGGGACTAGGTGAAGTGGAAAAGACTTACTGGGACTAGGCACACCTAGTGGGACTAGGTGGAAAAGACCTAGTAGGACTAGGCACACCTAGTGGGACTAGGCACACCTAGTGGGACTATGTGAAGTGGAAAAGACCTAGTGGGACTAGGCACACCTAGTGGGACTAGATGAAGTGGAAAAGACCTAGTGGGACTAGGCACACCTAGTGGGACTAGGTGAAGTGGAAAAGACCTAGTGGGACTAGGCATACCTAGTGGGACTAGGTGAAGTCTCGGTGAGTGAAGCTGGGCACGGAGTCTTGGTCCAGGGGACTGAGCACGAGTCAGAGAAGGCTAGGGAGTCCGTTCTCTTGACTTTGGGTTGTATTGGAAGTCTCTGGATCGGTCTGGTGACCGATCATGGAGATTGGCACGAACTCCTATCGTGGATCGGTCTGGTGACCGATCCAGAGAAGTCTGATCGGTCTGGTGACCGATCAGGGAGCGAACAGAGACATTGTGTGACTTCTGTTCGGCTCCTGATCGGTCTGGTGACCGATCAGGGAGAGAACAGAAGCTTTGTTGTTCGGCTCCTGATTAGTCTAGTGACCGATCAGGGAGAGCTTCATATCGTTCTGGTGAACGATCGAATGTCGCGAGCTTCTCATTACGACCGATCAGGATGGATCCTAATCGGTCAGGGAGTGGCCTGATCGGTCACTAGACCGATCAGGGCCTACCCTGATCGGTCAGGGGATCGATCAGGCGTGTAGTTCCTGCGGGTTGTGGCAAGCAGACCACTGGTGACCGATCTGGTGACCGATCTGGTGACCGATCAGGCGTGTAGTTCCTGCGGGTTGTGGTAAGCAGATTGCTGGTGACCGATCTAGTGACCGATCACTAGAAGTCGCAATCTCAGTTTTCTCACTGTGGACCGATCAGGATGGAGCCTGATCGGTCTGGGCTTACCCTGATCGGTCCGGTGACCGATCAGGGTCCTCTCTGATCGGTCTGGTGACCGATCAGTAGCAGTAAACTTTAATTCAAATCGCTGTCAGACGTTCTAATCAGGTCTGTTTTTCTCTACGTTTTCTCTGCTACTTACCGATTATGTTTGATGTGCTTTGCTAAGCTCCTGATAAGTGTGCAGGTGATTCAAACAATTGAGGAGAGTCAACTGGGGGCTTTCCATGGAGCAAGTTTGGCTCTTTTCTCTTCTCAGGTCTCAACGGGCGTCTGGCGCAGCTGGCAACTGACGAAGGCGCAGCTGGCAACTGACGGAGGCTCAGCTGAAGAGGTCTTCAGTGGACTGAGCGCTCAGGGAGTCAGGGGGTCAGGCTGTGGCTTAATGGTGCTGATGGAGCCTAGCGACGTTGAGCGGAAGCTTAAGACAAAGCTGGAAGCAGAGGAGCGTGACAAGGGTGAACAGACAGAAACTTGAGGAGTTTGGCTGGGCTGTGCTTGTGCTCTCTGTTGCTTTGTGCTTGAGTGTTCTTGCTTGAGTGTTCCTTGTGAGCGTTCCTTCTTATTGTCTCTTGAGCTTAATAGTTATCCTACTGAGACTTGTGGAGAGGTTTTTCCACCGAGAAGGAGGCTTCATTATATCCGGGTTCACCGGGGCTTGATCTGCCGATGATCAAGGGATCGCCCACCTCACGGGCACGCCAAGGAGTAGGGGCAAGTTATCCCCGAACCTTGTACATCGCTGTGTCGTCTGGTTTGCTTCCTTTGTTTTGATTTCTGTTCTTCATTTCTGTTTCTGTATCTTGTCTTCCGCTGCCTAACCTTAAGTGCAGAAAACTTCAAAAGAGATAAGTTTTTAGTGTCTGGTTACATTCACCCCCCCCCCCCTCTCTAGCCATCCAAGCACCAACAGACGGCATCGGTCCTATAGATTTGATAGGTGATCCCGCATTTAAGGTTGAAGATCTGGAAACCATGCTAAAGGTCAGGAATACAGAGTCTGGTTGGGCGGATCGGGCGGATGGCCTAGTCAGTCGGACTTTGCGCCTCCTTCGACTAGACTCGAAGGGGAGGCTTGTGATTCGGGCGAGTCGTTTTCAGAGAGGGTCAAGGGCCCGGTCGGAGTGGGTCCGGGTCGAATGGGATTAAGTGAGGATGACCTAAGTCGGGTGAGCCAGATACAGATACAGCGAAGGGGAGTGAAAAGTCAAAGTAAGTAGACTCATGGCTCGGCCACTGTCATCTGGGCACGAACTCCCAGTCAGAATCAAACGGGGTCGGGCACTCGGGATCAGGCACCTGGGGTCGGCCACTCGGGGTCGGGCACCCGAGGTCGGCCACCCGGGGTCGGCCACTCGGGGTCGGGCACCCGGGGTCGGCCACCCGGGGTCGGGCACCCGGGGTCGGGCACCCGGGGTCGGCCACCCGAGGTCAGGCACCCAGGATCCATCACTCGGGGTCAGGCACTTAGGGGTCGACCGCTCGGGATCAGCCACTCGGGGTCGGGCACCCGGGGTCGGCCACCCGAGGTCGGTCACCCATGGTCAAGCACTCAGGGTCGGCCACCCGAGGTCGGTCACCCAGGGTCAGGCACTCAGGGTCGGCCACCCGGGGTCGGCCACTCGGAGTCAGTCACCCCAAGCCGGGCACTCCGAAACTGCCCCAAGAACAGAGATGACTGAGAAACCAGACTTGCCCGACCGACCCAGGCCATAAGTCGGCATGATCCGACCGGATGAGCCTTAGCAATTAAAGAACCACCTCAACAGTAAGTATCTGTTAAATCTCTTACATAATCATTGCCTGACAGAGCTGCCAAATATTAATGGGGATCAGAGGAGACAATTGAGACAGATTGTCAGGCGCTGTGGCAATCTCACAAGGTAACTAAAGTTGTCATTAGCTCAGTCTGCCAACTGATCAGCTCTTAATGAGATGGGACAGTTCTGACAAGACAGGGAGCCTTCTCCTCCCCTATATAAACCCCCCATAGGGCTTCAAGAAAGAGATTGCTATCATTTTGCAACCTCAACTCCACTTTGTATTCTCCATTTTGGTCCGACCCGAGCCACTTGTGTCCTATTAACACTCAAGCCCGACCCCGACCCCCACGCTATTGCAGATCGGGGTCATCTTGATCAGACCGATTCATTCGTGGGAAAATCATCTTCGCTTATCGACAGGATCAGAAAGTTTTCTAACCCATCAAGATAATGAAGTTTGCCCACTCCGTCCTACACTGGGACTTCCCATTTGATAATTTTATTTGTCGGTCTCAATATCTACTCATTCATTTTTATTCTCTGTACTCAAATTTTATGTTATTTTATTTTTATAAAATATACTAATTAACGGCATTCAAAGAATTAAACGCTATTAATGTGCGGATATTGAACGATATTAACATATGGATATTATAACACTCACCTATATTCAATATCAGTGAGTGTTAACACTTACAAATTAACAATGTTCATCATTTTCCTAATTGCCTTGAATGATTAGATTTTATAAAAAAAATCAAAAAATGATAAATTCTCAACTGTCTTTCAAGGATAAGATTTTAGTTTAAAAAAATCAGAAAATGATAAATTTCAATCAGCTAGGTATAATCGTCATTCAAATAATTTTAAAAAAAATCCTCCATAAATACTCATACTCGTATAATTCTACAAATTATTCCAATTATCTAAATATATTATTCTATATCATAAATCATTCTAAAAATCTCTTCTCTAATCACGATGAGCATCTCAAATAAGAACAATGATGCACAATAAAAATTTTTTACAAAAAATTCAACATAAATGATGTGATACTTTTTATATACACATCTGATTACCATTTAGACACCGACGGTGACCTCCGACTGCTCCCCCGAACCAAACTATACCTGAGGGGTACGGTAAACTAATTAAGAATCGCTGTAATTAGAATGTCATATTATTCTTGTTAAATTTTTCACTATAAATTCTCATTGTATATCATTTTTTCTCGAATAAATAGGACATGTGAGTCTTATACGTTTTTAAAGGGATAATATATAATAATGTTCAAACCAATATAAATGTCCTTATAAATATAAATTAGATATTACAATGCTAAATTAGATATTATAATACTAACACATTAACATCTATGAAAATGCTCTAAGGAAAATGACTATGATAAACAATAATGTCTGTGTATCCTACAAAGCTTAGAAAGACTCCTGGAGTTATGATATAGTGAAAGAGTGATTAATTATCATCTTAGATATTCGTAATTCAATCCTCAATTATGACGTATTTTGTAAGAATTTTTTTTCAAATGGGATGCGAAATTATCTGTCGTGAGCATTTTTCGATTTATCATAATGGCCGATAGAAAATTTGCATAGAGTCGGATCGATCGTCCGAGTTTAATATTATCAATTTCGTTAATATTTTTTTTCTAAAAAGCTTAGAAAGATCGAGGGTAAAGGGGCATAGGAGCCAAGCACCAAAGATAGGAAAATTTTCTAGGAAACAGAGTCCTCGACGAACCAATTCAGTCACTGTTTTATTCCTAATTAAGGCTTAGCAATCCGTTAAAATTCAAATTGACTGAATTATTGAATAAATTAATTTTTTAATAAATTGACCAGATAAAATTTCATTATAAAATTTGGAAAATAAAAATAATAAAAAATCAATTAATTTAAGTAGATATTAAATTAGGAAAATAATATGCTCAATGAAAAATCTCAAGAAAAAACTCAGTGAATGACGTGACACTTTATATGTAGTGATTTTCGACGGGTTCACCTTGCTTCCCAAGCTATAGTTTGATTCAGGGTGACGGTCAGAGGCCGCCGATGGTGTCTGAGCGATAATCGGACATGTACATGAAAAGTATCACGTCATTCACTGAGTATTTTATTGAGTTTTTTCACTGAGTGTATCATGACTCATTAAATTAATCGAACATTTTTTTAAGAGTCTATAGATGTGAATTATTATTAGACAAAGTAGAGAGTAAAAATTAGGGATGATAATTTTTTCTGAATTTGACAGAGAATCTAATATCCGACTCAAATAGAGGAAGATATGGAGGGACTATCGATACTCGATATCTGACCTGAATATCCGATTAAATAATATATATTTAAATAAATTCTTCAAAATCCACTCACAATTTGGGTTGATGTTAAAACTATGTTATATAGATGTTTAATCTATTTTTAAATTATAGATATATATTTTTTAAAATATGATGTTAATTTTAATATACTTTTGTTGAATTATATAATTAGATTAAAAGAAGAAAAATTATTAATATATAAAATATTTGATTATATAATGAGTATTAGTATTCGGATAGATAATTGATATTGGATGCATATGAACATGAATATATAAAATTTGATCCGAAGATAATCTATTATCCTTCCCGGTAGGAATCAGAATCCGTGATTTTTCACAATTTTTTTAAAAAAAACTGTTTTAAGTATCTTTAGTTAAGACCACAATTACAGTAGTTGTGGCTAACAATTAGATATTGGTCAAAAGTTGATTAAGCCATATAGTTGTTTTTTACTGTATTCAAGTCATTAATTTATGTATTAGAGATGGCAAAAGACAATCGATTAGTTAGTTTCAGTATTCCTGTCAATCCATTCTAACATCAATATGAAATATATAAATTATGAAGGCTACTAACTCTAATGCTATTGTATGCTATTATGTCTATGATTAACGAGATTTTTCCAACCTCGGACGATCGGCTCGGCCTCACAGAAATTTCCCACCGACCGCCAGGGTAAATCGGGAAGCACTTGCAGTGGGCGGTCTAGAAGCCCAGCATACCAGAGTTCGCGCCTCATTTGGAGGAAAATTTTTTACAAATACGCCATAACAGGGGATCGAACCGAGGATGCCTAGGATAACGATTAATCACTCTACCGTTGTACCATAGCCCCGGAGGTGCAATGCTATTGTGTCTAGGAAAGGCGAATCGCTCGCCCCCAGCGCCCCCGCCAACCCGTCCCAGGACTAATACGGAGGAGGTAAATCACGGGGCTACTAGCCCGGATGCTGTGGCTAGCGCATGGGGAGGGTGAGCATACTGACTTTGTCAGGATTTGACTTCAGACCTATTGATATCAATATCCACGTATTAATTATCAGTCCATCCTGTGGGACGCAATGCTATTGTGTCTTGGTGACAAAAGATGAATATACTAATTTTATTTGATTTTAATTTTCGGATCTTAAAATAATAAGACACACAGTGACCATTAATAGACAGGAACATTAATTTATGCATTATGCATCAGAACACAATCCAAAAGTGTTTTGCATTGTGAGGTGAGATCAAAGTTCTTTAGTCAATCTGGAAGAAAATTCTTTGGTCAAACATCAGATTGGACCAAAATTGAGTATTGTACTATTTTATTTTATTTTATTTGACGAATCTGTCAGAATTTGATATCTAATAATTAAATACTCCATCCATGTTAGAAGTAGATTCCCTCCCGTCTTGTGAATCCTTTTTATTCTAGTACTTCTTCGTGTATTTTTTAATTCTCTACTGGGTTTGGAAATATTAAAAAACACAAACACAAACCATTTCTAAATTGGACTCGCACGCAGAATGGAATTTAACTATATCAGTAGATCTGCTCGTAAATGATATTGCGAAGCGGAATTCAAATACAACGAGCTAGCTACATCATGTCGATCGAAGTACCCCATGCAGTGGGTCACTTCATAACATGATCTAGCAGTTATTGGTGTACTACTACTGATTCATGGTAATTAAGATGTATACGTAGCTTGCTACCTAGCTAGCTAGTGTTGATGAGGCTTTGGCACAAGAACAAGTTTGGATTTCCTGTGAACCACAATTGCATGCGCTTCATCCGCATCCAGCTCCTCTGCTCTCATGCCATCAGGCAACTCCCAGTCGAAATGAAGCAGTAAGGTGGCCAAGACAAGCTCCATGGTGACCTCGGCAAATCCAATGCCAGGGCACCCTCTCCGGCCAGCTCCGAACGGCAAGTACCGGAAGTCTTTTCCCTTGAAATCAAAAGCACTAGTGTTCCAGAACCGCTCGGGACAAAACTCCTCTGCCTTATCCCACAGCTCGGGATCCTTAGCTAAGGCCCATGCATTGACCAACACCCTCGTGCCCTTGGGGATGTGATAGCCCTGCAGCTGCGTATCCATCGACGCCTCTCGCGGAAGCAGTATTGGTATAACAGGGTGCAGCCTCAGAGCCTCCATGATCACTGCCCTCAGATACTTCATCTCTTCCAATTTCTCCTCTCCAATTATCTCTTCTTTGGCTTCAGCTCCGACGACTCCTCGAATCTCCTCTTGCACTCTACGCATCGCATTTGGATGGCGTATGAGCTCCGTCATGACCCATTCCATGGTCGCGTATGCTGTATCTGTGGCTCCAGTAAAAATGTCCTGCTAATTCCAAATATTAATTGACGTGTTTTTAATTAAAGATGAAGATTGATTAATCGAATTAAAAATTAGGGGGAAAGAACATACGAAGATGAGGCCCTTAATGTTCTCTTGGCTGAGAGAAACGGAGCTATCGGCATCCCCCAGAGAGAGCAAAATATCAACCAAATCTACATTTTTATGAGTGCCTTCGTTGCTATTTCTCATGTTAACGTGCTCTTGAATGACTCGCTCGATGAAAGCGTCGAACCCGAGAGCGACCTTTTTGACCTTGTAATCGAATCCGTTGAGTCGATCGATCCAACCCAGCCATGGAATGTGGTCTCGCAACGGGAACGCCAACAACAGCGCTGTGATCTCCTCAAATAGCTTGCTCATTTTGTTCACTCCGCCTTTCTCCTCGCTGTACGTCCGCCCGAACGCCACTCTGCAGATTAAGTTGCTGGTGAACCCGATGATGACGTCGCTGAGGTTGACTGGGCGGGAAGCGGCGGCGGCTGAGCGGATGTCGGCGACAAGAAGGGCGACCTCTGTTTGCCTGGCCGGTCGAAAGGAGAGCACTCGTGTGTGGCTGAGTAGGTGGACGGTGGCGATGCGGCGGAGTTGGCGCCACTGCTCGTCGTACTTGCCGAAGATCAGGTCCTGGTTGCCGTAGAAAAGGCGGTGGGTCAAGGTGGTGTGGGGGCGGCTGGCGAAGGTGACGTCGCGGGACTTCAACACCTCTTCAGCGGCGGACGGCGAGGAGACGATGACAGTGGGGACGCTACCGACGTGGAGGAGCATGACGGGACCGTACTTGGTGGAGAGATCTTGGAAGATGCGGTGCGGGACGGAGCCTTTGAGCTGGTGGAGGTTGCCAATGACCGGTAGGGTGGGTGGAGATGGGGGTAGGAGATGGGTGGGTGACTTCCTGGATTGTGTCCGGCGGAGGAAGTGGATGAGGAGGAAGAGGAAGGGGACGACGAGGAGGAGGAGTTGAGAGGGGAGAAAGAACTGGAACAGCATGGTGGCAAGCATGAAGATGAGGAAGGAGAGGGAGGTGGAGATGAGAAGGGAAACACTGGGCAGGTATATATAAAAGATGAGGCTGAAATTCTTTCCGTTGTCATTGCTTTCGATGTGTTTTAAATTGGGGAAAAAAATGTAAGGTAAAGATAGATAGAACTTTTCACATAACCTCAAATAACTTATGAATATTTCAATTTTACTGCCCTAACTGAAATGCATTCTCAAACATAAAAATAAAAAAAAAAAGGACAGAGACACGTTGTTTTTACAATCATGCCCCAGGCGTCTGATGCAAGAGCTCTTGAAATTTTATTTTTTTAGAATTATTTTTGTCATTTGTATTTTAGAATTTTGAATCCATTTAAGATTTCAGGACTTTAAGTCTATTAAGATTTTCTTATTTTTTATTAGAATTTTTTTTCGGTCAAGATTTCTTAGATCTATTTAAATAATTATTTAACTAGTCTTAGATATTCATTTTTATTTTAGTAAATAAAACTCCTTCCATTTAAACTTAGAGGCGGCTTTTATGCATTTATTGAATTTTCTACATCTTTATTTATAATTCATTTGAGAAAACGAGGTTACAAAATAATCGTTATTCTATCAAGCGTCAGTTGCTATCAAAGCCGATCTTATGTATAAGCTAGATGTTAAGTATGATAAATGTCTATTTATTGGTTACCCTAAGAAAATTAGGGACTACCAATTCTATCATCTTTTGAAACAAAAGATGTTTGTTTCAAGGCATGCTGTATTTCTAAAGAAAGAGTTTCTTTTGCAGGAAAACAATGGAAGTGAAGTTGAATTTAAAGAGGTTTAAGAAGCTCCAATAGACACGAAGAGACGCTTTACTAGTCAAGAACCACAACCAATGACTCATAATGATGAGTTATCAATTAAACCTATGGAGACACAACCTCTTCATAAATCTAGTAGGGCATAAGTGAATCGAATGACGTGTTGCTCATTGAGGATAGAGAACTTATTGATTATGAAGAAATTCTGAAAAATTCAGAAATGGACAAGTGGCTAACAGCTATCAAGTCAAAATGGATTCCATGTATGAAAACTAAGTTTGAAACTTGGTAGACCCACCTGAAGGTATCATGCCTATCGGGTGCAAGTAGATTTTCAAGAAGAAAACTAATATGGTGGTAATGTAATTACTTACAAAACAAGATTAGTGACGATTGACTATCGTCAACGGCAAAAAAATTGACAATGACGTGACTTTCTCACCAATAGCTATGTTTAAATCCAGTCGGATATTCCTGGCCATAACAACTCATTATAATTATGAAATATGACAGATGGATATGAAAATAGTCTTCCTCAATAGAATCTATTTCAGGATGTATATATGATACAGCCAGAGAGTTTCATATATATTATTAGAAATAGAGTATATAAGCTTGAATAATCCATTTATGAATTGAAACACACATCCAAGAGTTGCAATATACATTTTAATGAGGCAATTAGAGAGTTTAATTTCTCATAAAATCCTGACATTCCTTGTGTGTACAAGAAGGTTAATGGGAGTGCGATCATATTCTTAGTATTATATATCGATGACATATTGTTTATAGGAAACAATGTGTCATTCTACAGTCAAATAAATTTTGGTTATCCAAAATGTTTTCCATGAAAAGTAGGGGAGAAGCAACAGATATCATCGAGATTAAGATCTATAAAGATAGATCAAAATGGTTGCTTAATCTTTCGCAATCTACATATAAATAGAGTGCTAAAGTAGTTTAGCATGTCTTAATCTAAGAAAAGTTTCATACCCATGCAGATTGAGATTTACCTTTCTGTTAGTATGAGCCCTAGAGCCAATTAAGTGATGATTGACTAGGGATTTTTTGTATCATATTCTATCATTAATAAAGGCATGTTTGGTTATTATACTTACTTTATACTTGTGTCAAATAACTAAGTATAATAATGTCCTTGGGTAGTAGGTTCTTATCTACATCATATCGATTGGTTGAATCGATAGTGAGATAATGTAGAGAACACTACACTAAGTCATTCCTAGTCAAACATTAATATTCAAGGACAATATTAATGCATGGAGACTAGTATGTAGGCCAATAGATGACTTGAGCTCACAAGTCATGGATATGTGATATCAAGTTGATACATGGGTATATAACCATGTGATATTCCGACCACTGGATAGCAACCTTATGAAGGTTGCCCGTCGGTCGATTTGTGTCATCGGGTTGCTTCAGTCGCTAGATACAAATCGAGACATGATCCCTCTCTCAAATCATTTTGTCTCCCCACTTCGGCTAGTACCGAAGCAAAGATTAGACTCAGGCTTTGTGAAGTCATCTCGACGAAAGCTCGGCGTGGATATGGATAAAGCCGAGGCTTAATAGCGTCGGTTGTCGATGCCTTTTCCACTCCACTCATCCGTCATGTATAACTAGATTAAAAGTTATTTCGTAAAATTTTAATTGCGTGATTATGTCTAGTCATATTGTATCCTGTATGCATGTGGTGTGTGTGTCAAAATAATATAGATTATTTTTTGTCTTTTGTTGTGCGTTTGTGAAACGTGTCGAATGCATGCATCGCATAAGACTCCCCAACATACATCCCAGATGCTTAACTGCACCTTGTGCCACGTCTGTTGGTCAAAATTTTCCCCTGAGTCATGTCAGTCTGGTGGTTCTTATCTTATGCCACGTTAGCCATCTAAAACTTATCCTGTCCACCTCGGATGCCACATCTGCATATAGGGCAACTCAACTGACACCTCAGCATTGGATTGACCAAACCTAGTCATTCAATCTGTTGATCAATCAATTAGTCTATCAATCTTTGTGAAATAGAATCATAACTAAAGATGATAATTAAATCAAAATAAAGTTTGAGAGTTACCTAACAGTTCGATATTGACTTTCAAATTTGAGTGAACCCCTTAGTCGGATAGCACCCTAAGGCTGCCCCATAACAAGAACTCGTCCTTACACATTCTTCTTTTCAGAAGAACCATTCTACGCCAGGAGTTTACCTTAACATACCGTTGGTCAAACATCCAGTCCTCCAGACCTTAACAGTTCGATATTGACTTTCAAATTTGAGTGAACCCCTTAGTCGGATAGCACCCTAAGGCTGCCCCCATAACAAGAACTCATCCTTACACATTCTTCTTTTCAGAAGAACCATTCTACGCTAGGAGCTTACCTTAACATACCGTTGGTCAAACATCTAGTCCTCGTTGACCCATCAACTCTACCGTGCTAAATGTCTAGTCCTATAACCCATCTAGACTTTCATTGTCTAGCGTCTTTGATCTTCTAATACTTTCTTGCCTAGTATTCTATCCATCTGACCTACTAGGGCTTTCATTTATCTAGTATCCAATCAGCTTAACCTAATTGGACTTTCCTGGTTGAGCTATATGCACATTTGATTAAGCATTAGATCACAATTAGAATTAATTTTGAAATTTTGCTAATATTAAAACTCAAGTTCGATTATATGGTGTTCCTTACACCAACAATCTTCTCATTTTTATTTATGATAACTTGGTTCAAACTTAAGGAGATATTAAGCTGAATAAAAAAATAAACTAAATTTTCAATTGACTCCCCTTAAATTAAACTCTCTCCCGGAATTTAATATCTCTGAGATTTTCAAAAATACACAACTTTTAACCCTACTTACTCTCCCTTTAACATTCAAAAAATATAGCAAAACTAAAATAAACTATGAAGGAGATTTCAAAAATATATTTTCAATAGATAGTTAGATAAGTGTATGGAAATAGATATTGAAAAATATTTAAAAAGCACACACATAAAACATTAAATATTTTAAAAATTATGCAATTTCTCGAAAATTTTCAAGTCTTTGAAAAAACATAGAATATTTTTTAAGAGTGTTTTTAAAAGGTTTTATAATTTAAAGTAGGATTTTCCAAAATACTCACTAGATTTTGAAAAAAAATTCTTATAGTACTCAAAAATGCTATTTTTTAATAAATGATTTGAAATCTAGAAAAATACTTTTTCAAAAAAATTAAAATGATTTTGAAATAGAAAATAGATTTTGAAGTAGAAAATAGATCTTGAAGTAGAAAAATAATACCGAAAATATATGCATAAATCACACGCATCACATACTAAGATATATCTCAATTTAACATGTTTCTGTTGGAACTTGGATGATTAGAGAGGGGGGTGAATTTAGCCAAACACACAAATCACTTACTCTTTGAAATTTCTGCACTTGTGGTTAGCAGCGGAAGAAAATAATACAGAAACAAAAACAGATACAGAAATGAAGAACAAACCAAACCAGCGCTAACACGAGGATGTACAAGGTTCGGGGATAATTCGCCCCTACTCCTTGGCGTGCCCGTAAGGTGGGTGATCCCTTGATCGTCGGCAGATCGAGCCCCGGTAACCTCAAATATCAAAGCCTCCTTCTTGATGGAGAAATGAAGAACAAACCAAACCAGCGCTAACACGAGGATGTACAAGGTTCGGGGATAATTCGCCCATACTCCTTGGCGTGCCCGTAAGGTGGGTGATCCCTTGATCGTCGGCAGATCGAGCCCCGGTAACCTCAAATATCAAAGTCTCCTTCTCAATGGAGAAACCTCTCCACAAACTGTCTCAGATGGATAACACGATAAGTACAGTGACACGAGAAGAAGCTCTCACAATAGATGTCTTAGGAACACTCAAGCACGAAGCCTTACAGAGAGCTCAAAACCCAGCCAAAACCTTCACTAGTTTTTCTGTTCGTTCTCTTTTGCTTCTCTGCATCTCCGCTTCTTCTTAAGCTCCTGCTCACCATCGCCAGGCTCCATCAGCACCCACCGAGCCACAGCCTGACCCACTGACTCCACTGAGCACTCAGTCCACTGAAGACCTCTTCAGCTGAGCCTCCGTCAGTCGCCAGCCACGCTAGAAGCCGTTGAGACCTGGGAAGAGAAAACAGCCAAACCTAACGAGGAAAAAGTCTCTAGTTGACCCTCCTCCTTTGTTTGGGTCATCCTCCATTACCTGCACACTTAGCAGACACTTAGCAAAGCATATCAAACACAATCGGCAAGGTAGCAGAGAAAACACAGAGAGATTCAGAGCGTCTGACAGCAATTTCAAATTAAAGTTCAGGCACTGATCGGTCACCAAACCAATCAGTGATGACCCTGATCGGTCACCAGATCGATCAGTGAAATCCCTGAACGATCAGGCTCCAGCCTGATCGGTCCACAGTGAGGTCACAGGGATCGCGGTCTTCTTGTGATCGGTCACACTGACCGATCACAGATCAGGGATCGATCACCAGACCGATCCAGCAGTTTGCTTGCCACAACCCGCAAGAACCACACACCTGATCGGTCACCTGACTGATCAGGTTGTGCCCTGATCGGTCTGGTGACCAATCAGGTCACTCCCTGACCGATCAGGAGCCATCCTGATCGGTCAGGATGAGGATAGTCCGATCTTTGATCGATCAGACGGACCGATCAGGGTTTCTCACAGAAACCTAATGTCCCTTCTCTGATCGTTCACCAAAACGATCAGAAGCTAAACAGAAACCTTTCTGTTCTCTCCCTGATCGTTCACTAGAACGATTAGACTTCGCTGGATCGGTCACCAGACCGATCCACAATAGGGAGTTCGTGCCAACTCCCTGATCGGTCTCCAGACTGATCCAGCTCCAACCAATTCAACCCTAAGTCAAGAGAACGGGCTCCCTAGCCTTCTCTGACTCGTGCTCAGTCCCTCGGACCAAGACTCCGTGCCCAGCTTCACTCACCGGGACTTCATTCAACATAGTTTCACTCGCTAGGACCTGGCTTCACTCATCAGGGTTTCGGTCACCTAGCTTCACTCGCTAGGACCCGGCTTCACTCACCGGGATTTCAGTCACCTGGCTTCACTCACCGGGATTTCAGCCACCTGGGTTCACTCACCAAGACCCGGCTTCACTCACCGAGGTTTCCGTCACCTGGCTTCACTCACCAGGACCCAGCTTCACTCACCGGGATTTTAGTCACCTGGCTTCACTCACCAGGACCCGGCTTCACTTACTGGGGTTTCCTTCACCTAGCTTCACTCACCAGGACCCGGCTTCACTCACCGGGGTTTCAATCACCTAGCTTCACTCACCAGGACCCGACTTCACTCACCGAGATTTCAGTCACTCCGTGCCCAGTCCCCGACCAGGACTTAATCCGAATTCACTTAACCAAACTTAAATCGGTGTCAACACCAAAACAATAATCGGGTCAGACTGCATCAACAGTTTCATGGTCCTACAAAGTCAACTAACTTTCTCTCCTCTTCACTAAAGTGCTGGCGACTAGTTGTCATCTCATGCATCCGTGGTTCAATTCCTAATTACGAGGTATTTTGTAGAAATTTTTCCTCCAAATGGGGTTGAACGCTGTGCTTCTGGACTGTCAACCGCAAACACTTTGTTAGGACCAGTAGGCGAGCTAGAAGGGGGTGATTAGCTCGGATCTTTGCTCGATGAAGATTTGTTACGCGGAAAAACTTGAGCAATATTAACACCTCGATTTACTTGATATCCACCTCCTTGAGGTGATTAATCCAAGGATCCGCTCTTTCTATTCTCTCATGCACTATGAAAAATCTCCTTCTTGAGGTGGAGAAACCTCTTATAAGCATACAAGAAGAAACACTCAATAACAAGTAAATATAATAGAAATCGTACAAGATTTACAACAATGAGCTCTCTTTGCTTTTCTTACTTTCTTCAAGCTTAGAATCGCCTCTTGATCCTTGAAAATGCAGCAGCACTGAGCTCCAAGACCTCACTTGAAATGACGATAAAGAAGGTGAAGAGCGTCGAAGGAATGCTGGAGCGATCCCGCTTTAAACCTGCGTGAAAACTCTATATACTCGTGACCTAAGGCTCCCTAATCGATTACCCAATCGATTACCACATCAAACTTAGTCGTTCAACGATTATTTTTTGAAGCTTAATCGATTAACCAATCGATTAAGAAGATCTTAATCTATTGTTGAATCGTTTCAACATCTTTCTATGCTCTCACGCAATACCATTGTAATCAATTGCATAATTAATTATGGTCTCCCTTAATCGATTGTCCAATCGATTACAGTCCCCCTTAATTAATTGCCTAATCGATTAAGAGGAGGTTGAATCAATTACCTAATCAATTCAGCCTACTTCTGTTCTCGCGACACAAACTCTCTCAATCAATTACCCAATCGATTCACTCCTTCCATAATCGATCACCCAATCAATTAAGAAGACTTCTGTTTGCGAGAAACCAACATTAATCGATTACTCAATTGATTGACCCCAACCCTAACCTGTGTGCACAAGTCTAGGGTTCCCTTGCCCAACCCTAGTCAACCGTGACATGTTAGGACTTCCTCACCAAGTGTCCGATCAAACCTTTGACCGACTTGGATTTTCCCTTGCCTAGTTTCCAACTAGGATCTGAAGTATATATAAGTGTTTCCACCAAGTGCCCGATCAAATCTTTGACCGACTTTGACTGATCAAATCTTTGTATCGTAGGATTTGAAGTCTATATAAGTGTTTGTTTAGCTGTTTGATAGATTATCCTCTACTATCGAATAAAATTTCTTCTTCTCTTCAACCCGCATGATAATCGCTATCCATCCCAGCGTCAGTTGATATTAGAGTAGGTAGGTTTCGATTGAGGAAGTCGAACATCAGATCCAATGGAAGGTCATCGTGGTCATGGTCAGGGTCGCAATAATATGAAGGTTCCAATTGAGGAAGCCAAGCACTATAATCATAGCGTTCAAGACATGATGATGACTGAGGATTTGCAGAGGCAAGTAGCAAATTTAATTCAATGTCTAGCGGCGGTGCTAAATCTTGAAGATCGTGATATCTTATATCATGGATCTGAGTCTACCTTTGAGACCTCTTATCACCAACAGGATACATATCAAGAATGTCATGGTCGAGAGAATCCCTATGGATACCTCAGTTTTCCGGTTGAACTTCTCGAATCTTCTGCTACATCAGAGGACTTCGTTGATTGGATCAACTAAATAGAGTGGATCTTCGATTATAAGTATTTGATCATATGAAAGTGAAATTGATTTTCGTCAAACTCAAGGGCCTAGCATCGGCATTGTAGGAGCACTTGTGGCACTCACGAGATAGACAGGGCAAAATAGAAATCATTGATTGGGAAAAAATGAAAAATAAAAAAAAAATTATTTTCTTTCCTTTGATTACACTCAAACATCGTTCTAGGAATAATTAGATTTCATCATAGTTGACGATAACTTTGACATTCGAGATAATGGCAGCGAGGAGGAAGACCCTGACGAAGAGGAGATAGATAGGGGGCGAAGCGCTGATCGAAGACCAGATGCCCACTTTGTCCAGCGGTAATAAACAACCTGGTTCTTTTATGGATGAAGTCTGATTCCTCATCATCTGCCTTTGCGTTGATCTGGCAGCCCAATATATTCAACATTCATACAGGACTAAATCAATGTTGAATCATAACAACAGACACCTGATGATGTACTAGAGTATAGTCGAGTTGATTATCATATGATAGATTTGTAGACATGGACAAGGGTCTATTCTCGATGAAGCTGAAAAAAATATACTCTTATATGATGGTCTGCTCAATTTCCTAATTTATCTCTTTAAAGTGGTTGTGCAACCGATCATGTAAAGCACGGGGGGTTAACATTTGACTTTTCACATAAACAATCAACTAATGACGTCTTAATAGTGGACTACTCGCTTATTGCTATATTTGATTTCAATTGGAGAATAGAAGAAAATTGATGAAAGTTTTTCACAATTAATTAAATAGTTTTCTATTAAGAAGGAAAAAGTTTATATTCTTGAAATTAATTATAATAATTATATATATATATATATTAAATGCATTTACTTGGAATGTAAAATTCAACCTCTATCCTCTGCAACTCAACAAACTTTGGTAAAAGTAAATTTTTACAAGTAATTAAATGCATTATTTAAAATTATTAACTGACAAATTTATTTAATATATAACGGTTTGTATGGTGGAATTAATAAAATAGCATGCTTGACAACTGACTTAATAATCACATGAGACCGGCTGACTGGTTTGTTATTTCTGCTCATGTGTTTTGACCTGCTATCATCTGAATGGGTATCATTAGGAAAAATAATTTGCACAGCTTTGACAAAGCTTGGAAATGTGAGTTTGTAGCGAAGGAGTCACCTTTTTGCCAGGAAATATGAGCTTGGTGCAATCTTGTTCTTCAACCTGACGACATAAATATTTGTCGCTTGTAGGAATTAGAGCGATCATTCTCAATGGAAATTCTCCACGTACAATGTCAAACTGCTGACTGGAAATAAAGAAGAAAAAAAGACGTGGATCGAAATGGGAAGGATAATTTTTTCCATGATTGTTGTATCATTGTCAAATTTGAGGATCGAAGACTAACTTATTATATTAATTGATACACTTCAAATAGTCCTTTCTATTTAATGCCACATTTCTTGCAAATCAATTCCATGCTAAGTCATTTTAACTTAAGATCCTCACTATTATTTTTTAATAAATAAATGTCATTAATCAACAAAAGATGTACAAGAGAATCCTCGAACGACTTTTCATATATCTGACAAAATGTTAGATTCGAATAGATGGTTAAGGACTTACATACATGTCAACGACAACAATCCTTTCTCTCTTAAAAAGATTTCAGTTCCTAAATTGCCATATATGATGAATCATACAAGACATGGTTAAGTGCCAAACTTTAACCAAAATACAAGTTCCTCTGAATTGTTGCTTGAAGACAGAAAATATCCACCTATAGGAGGATGCCATATCCTGGTGCATCTGAAGCCAGCCCCATACCTTCCTCCAAATCTAAGATATCACAGGGCAATGAAAGAAGATGTGCTCCTGTATTTCTACATCACTCTCGTAGAATGTGCATGTGTTTCTATAGCACATACAACAATTGGCCCCTAGTAGGTGGCCTCATAAGTGCTAATCATCAGATTGTGAATGCATTACTGGGCTACGTACACATAGGAATTCCATACTAAGGTTGCACATGCTGTCTTCACTAGCTCCTGGTTGCCTGAAAAACTCGTATGTTGTTGTTACTCCTTGCTTTGGTCGTGCACACTATCATGCCAAGCACTGCGTTGATTCTGAGTGAGAGCCTCTGGATGAAAGGATCCTTGAAAATCGAATATAATGTATTTCTACATCGACTTTTTTTATTAATGGGGAATATATCCATGCCTTTCACTTGCCATGTCCGTACGTATTAATGGGGAATAAGTGTGTGATGGATCCATTTGATTAGCAATGAATTTTGCTTTTCTTGTATGCGCCATAGGAACTTCCAATGTAGTGCCTTATTATGTTCTTGGACCATGAATTGATCTTGCTAATGAGTGATCAACCCATGGGCTATAATGTGGGATTCTGAGTTTTTTCCTAACAAGCAAAATTCCTAGATACCTGAATGGAATTCACCCTCCTAAAAGGCTACCATCTATAGACACATTGCGGAGGGGGACTCCCTCACTTTAGTTCCGGTGGCAAGCCGATAATAGTGTCATGGTTGAAGCTCTCCACTTCACAAGTCACAACGAAGTCATAAACCAAACACAACGAATACAACTCACAAATCACAACGAAGTCATAAACCAAACATAGATTTACTTGCGACTCAAAGAGTAATTTTTTTCTTTTTTGGTGGTGCCCAGCATAATTTAGTTGACTCAAAAATGAATATTTTTTTACTCAAATAGTAATTTTTTAAACATCAACACTAATAGTAATATTTGAGTTACAGTCGTGTAATAGTAATTTTATTTTTTTGGTGGGGCCCAATTGCCTACACTGAGCCTAAGTCGGCTCTGCCCATGCCCGAAAACACAAGTGTGTGTGGACCCCTAAAACATCTTTTCTTTTATGAAAACTAAGACAAAAATGCGCAGCGAAAATAATAAAACACAAAGAACTCAGTCGATTACTTGGTTTGTAGTCTAGCAACTACTTGTCTGGGGCCCGCGATCCCTTGGACGGTTTGGACAGAGTAATTCAGTAAACTTCTACTTTCGAGAATCTCTCGATGGAGGAAAAAGGCTCGAACATATGATAGAGAATAGTCCATGTTATTACTCTCTACAAATGAAATATGTACAAAATAAAATTACCAACAACTTGAATAATAAGATTTGACATAGGTTGTTAGTTGATGAAGCACGGCTACACGGATGACCGAAGCATGATAGCAAAGTAGAACTACGGATTTGAATCTTTGAATGAGCGGATTGAATGCTGAGTCTCAGATCCCAAGGCTTCTTTTGTAGGCTTCATCCGGTCGATTGGAAATCGATCAGTCGACTGAAACCTTCATGTCGACTATTGTCAGTGAACTAGTTCCACTTCTTTCATTGCTTGCTCTGAGAATCTCGTGGAATCCACTTTTTAGGTTGACTGAACCCTTTTCAATTTACTGGACCTTAGAATTTCCTTTATGTTCGGCTCTTTCTAAATAAGATTAGTCGACTGAACCTCATGATCAATCGACTGGACCTTTGTTTCCTTCTTTACATGAATACAAATTTGTTTGTGCTTATCTACCCGAATCGATCGACCGAACCCTTCAGTCAACCCAGTTTTTTTGCAAAACAAAGTTAGTAGAACAAAAATAATAATAATAGTCTTGCAAAACAGAGTTAAAAATAATATGATTATGCATGAGTTAATCTTGACAATTAAAACTGTCTGATCTTGACTTGGAAACTCCATCAGTTTCTTCAGTCGGATCAATGTATAAAGTTGTTCTCAAAATAAGAACATGTCCTTACACCTTTTCAGAAAGACTTCTTTTTCCTAGATTCTTACCTTATATACTTGTCAAACATTTAATCCAGCTAACAAGTTTGGACTTCCTCCTACTTAGTGTCTAATCGACCTAATCCACTAAGAATTTCCTAAAATACCAAATTAGTACAATAGATAGAATTAGTAAGGTAAAATAGTATATTGCAATTTACCAAAGATGCTGGTCCAGTCAGTCAAACCTTGTTTCGGTCACAGTTACTTCGAGTTCACTCCTCCAAGACTTCTCACTACCTAAGGTTCATTCTCCTAGGATTTTTCCTTTCTTTGGAGTTCACTCCTCCAAGACTTCTCACTATATAAGATTGACTCCCTTAAGATTTTCCTCTTGCTTGAAGTTTACTCCTCTAAAACTTCTCACTACGGAAGGTTCAGTCTCTTAGAATTTTCCGTTTGTCAAGCATTTGCTCAACCTTAACCTGTTTGGACTTTTCCTTTTTCGGGCATCCAGTCAATTTTGACCTGTCTGGACTTCTCAATTGACTAGGTTAAATTAAAACTAAAAGAACATATCAGCCCCACGTTAGGCCTGAAATGTCTGAAATGTTTCCATTTCAGGCCCAACGTGCCCAATATTAAAGGTCTTTTCTCGATTCTTTGTTATTACATTTTAACACCTTGAAGAAGTCCAAATAAACAATGGATAGCAAATTTGAACTCCTTGTAACCTCAGAAATCCACGAGAACTGAAATTTTTACAATCGGTCCACTGATTGACCTAGAGAACTCCGATTGTAAAAATTTCAGTTCCCGTGGATTTCTGAGGTTACAAGGAGTTCAAATATGCTATCCATTATTTATATGGATTTCTCTGAGGTGATAAAATGTAATAATTAAGAACCAAGAAAAAATCACACATTAGGCCTTTTAAGGCCATTGAACCATTTCAGGCTCACGTTGAACCAAAATGTTTTCATTTCAGGCCCAATGTGGCCCTGAAATGTAAAAGATCTTTTCTCGATTCTTTGTTATTACACTTTAAAATCTTGAAGAAGCCTAAATAAACAATGGATAGTAAATTTGAATTCCTTGTAACCTCTGAAATCCATGGGAACTGAAATTTTTACAATCGGAGCTCTCTAGGTCAATGAGTGAGTTTTAGTCAAAATCCACTTATTGACCTAGACTAAAACCAACTGATTGACCTAAGAGTTCCGATTATAAAAATTTTAGTTCCCGTGGATTTCTGAGGTTACAAGGAGTTCAAATTTACTATCATTGTTTATTTGGACTTCTCCGAGAAGTTAAAATGTAATAATTAAGACCCGAGAAGAAATCAAACATTAGGGTCATTGGGCCTGAAATGGTTCCATTTCAGGCCCAACATGGTCCTGAATTGTTTTCATTTCAGGCACAATAGGCCAAATATTAAGGATCTTTTCTCGATTCATTGTTATTACATTTTAACACCTCGAAAAAGTCCAAATAAACAATGGATAGCATATTTGAACTCCTTGTAACCTCAGAAATCCACGGTAACTGAAATTTTTACAATCGGAGCTCTCTAGGTCAATCAGTGAGTTTTGACTAAAACCCATTGATTGACCTAGAGAGCTCCGATTGTAAAAATTCAGTTGCCGTGGATTTCTGAGGTTACAAGAAGTTCAAATATGCTATCCATTGTTTATTTGGACTTCTCTGAGGTGTTAAAATGTAATAATGAAGAACCAAGAAGAAATCACACATTAGGCCTTTTAGGGTCATTGGGCCTGAAATGGTTCCATTTTATGCCCACGTTGGGCCTGAAATGGTTCCATTTCAGGCCCAATGTGCCCAATATTAAAGGTCTTTTCTTGATTTTTTGTTATTACATTTTAACACCTTGAAGAAGCCCAAATAAACAATGGATAGCAAATTTGAACTCCTTGTAACCTCAGAAATCTACGGGAATTGAAATTTTTACAATCGGAGCTCTCTAGGTCAATCAGTGGGTTTTAGTCAAAACCTACTGATTGACCTAGACTAAAACTCCACTGATTGACCTAGAGAGCTCCGATTGTAAAAATTTCAGTTCCCGTGGATTTTTGAGGTTACAAGGAGTTCAAATTACTATCCATTGTTTATTTGGACTTCTCCGAGTGTTAAAATGTAATAATGAAGACCTGAGAAGAAATCACACATTAGGGTCATTGGGCCTGAAATGGTTCTATTTCAGGCCCAACGTGGTCCTGAATTGTTTCCATTTCAGGCCCAATGGGCCAATATTAAGGGTCTTTTATCGATTCTTTGTTATTATATTTTAACACCTCTGAGAAGTCCAAATAAACAATGGATAGCATATTTGAACTCCTTGTAACCTCAGAAATCCACGGGAACTGAAATTTTTACAATCGAAGCTCTCTAGGTCAATCAGTGGGTTTTGACTAAAATCTACTGATTCACCTAGAAAGCTCCGATTGTAAAAATTTCAGTTCCCGTGGATTTCTTAGGTTATAAGGAGTTCTAATATGCTATTCATTGTTTATTTGGACTTCTCCGAAGTGTTAAAATGTAAGAATGAAGAACCGAGAAAAAATCACACATTAGGCCTTTTAGGGTCATTGGGCCTGAAATGGTTCCATTTAAGGCCCACGTTGGGCCTGAAATCGTTCCATTTCAGGCCCAACGTGCCCAATATTAAAGGTCTTTTTTCGATTCTTTGTTATTACATTTTAACACCTTGAAGAAGTCCAAATAAATAATGGATAGCATATTTGAACTCCTTGTAACCTCAGAAATCCACGGGAACTGAAATTTTTACAATCGGAGCTCTCTAGGTAAATCAGTGGGTTTTAGTCAAAACTCACTGATTGACCTAGAGAGCTCCGATTGTAAAAATTTCAGTTCACGTGGATTTCTGAGATTACAAGGAGTTCAAATTTGCTATCCATTTTTTATTTGGACTTCTCCGAGGTGTTAAAATGTAATAATGAAGACCCGAGAAGAAATCACACATTAGGGTCATTAGCCCTGAAATGGTTCAATTTCAGGCCCAACGTGGTCCTGAATTGTTTCAATTTCAGACCCAATGGGCACAATATTAAGGGTCTTTTCTTGATTCTTTGTTATTACATTTTAACACCTCAAAGAAGTCCAAATAAACAATGGATAGCATATTTGAACTCCTTGTATCCTCAGAAATCTACGGGAACTGAAATTTTTACACTCGGAGCTTTTTAGGTCAATCAGTGGGTTTTAGTCTAGGTCAATAAGTGGGTTTTGACTAAAACCGACTGATTGACCTAGAGAGCTCCGATTGTAAAAATTTATGTTCCCGTGGATTTCTGAGGTTACAAGGAGTTTAAATTTGTTATCCATTATTTATTTGGACTTCTTCAAGGTGTTAAAATCTAATAACAAAGAATCGAGAAAAGACCTTTAATATTGGGCACGTTGGGCCTGAAATGGAAATATTTCGGGCCCACGTTGGGCCTGAAATGGAACCATTTTAGGCCCAATGACCCTAAAAGGCCTAATGTGTTATTTCTTCTCGGTTCTTTATTATTACATTTTAACACCTCGGAGAAGTCCAAATAAACAATGGATAGCATATTTGAACTCCTTGTAACATCAGAAATCCACGTGAACTGAAATTTTTACAATCGGAGCTCTTTAGGTCAATCAATGGGTTTTAGTCAAAACCCACTGATTGACCTAGAGAGCTCCGATTGTAAAAGTTTCAGTTCCCGTGGATTTCTGAGGTTACAAGGAGTTCAAATTTGTTATCCATTGTTTATTTGGACTTCTTCAAGGTATTAAAATGTAATAACAAAGAATCGAGAAAAGACCCTTAATATTGGGCAAGTTGGGCCTGAAATGGAAACATTTCAGGCCCGACGTGGGTCTGATATGTTCTTTTAATTTTAATTTAATAAAAATATTTTAATTATTTTAAATATATTTTTTTTGAGAAAGGTTTCATAATATAAAAATCAAAATATAAAGGAACATCTCTTTATGGTCCGTCTCGGAATTCGTTACTGAGAAAGAGAAAGAGAAATGCATGCAGTACTTGACGGGAGGGGTATAAGAGGAAGTTCACTAAAATATGTGCGCCCTTTGGTAACAATGAAACCATGATACGCCTTTTAGTAAATACCAATTCTTGGGTACGCCCTTTGGTAAAAAGCCGATTAATTTTTTTTATTAGCATACACATATATTTCGTAGATAGAGTGGTCAATTTGAATTGGATCCATGAGATTGGTCTATCCTATCAAACAATTTAAGATAACTGATTTAAAATTTTATCGACCCATTTAAATAAAATGGGTTAAGATGGGTCATCCCGCCTGACCTATGACTTATGCGAGTAGGTTCGTGACAGACTTGAGTTGGCTACGTGGATAGAGAAAAAAAAATCTCCAAAACTTAAAATTAAAATGAAAAGAACATCGAATATGGAACTTTAACTTGAATCAAATTGAAATTTTCCAACTCTTGTACAAATAAAGAACAATTGCCAACGAAAAGTAAACGCTAAGAAAGATAAACTATTAAATTAAGAATGAAGTCCACACTCTAAATTGAATCTTGGATATGAAGATACTTAACCTTATCACATCCGTGTGAAAAAATCATGAGTTGTAGCCGTCTAATTTGTAACCTAAATTTAAATTTTTTAATTTATTTTTGTGAGCTTATGGGTTGGCTTGTCTAATATATAACCCATTTTAAGTTGGGTTGAGGGTTTTCCAACCCACCAAGATAACGAGATTTGCCCACTCCGCCCTGCACTGAGGCTTCCCATTTGATAGTTTTATTTGTCAGTCTCAATAGTCACTCATTCATCTTCATTTGTACTCAAATTTTATTTTATTTTATTTTTTTTTATAAAATATAGTCATTAACCACATTCAAATAATTAAACGCTATTAATATGTGGATTTTGAACGATATTAATATATAAATATTATAACACTCACCTATATTCAATATCAACTAGTGTTAACACTTACAAATTAACAATGTTCATCATTTTCCTAATTGTCTTGAATGATAAGATTTTATTAAAAAAAACCAAAAAATGATAAATTCTCAACTATCTCTCAAGGATAAGATTTTATTTAAAAAAACAAAAAATGATAAATTTCAATCAGCTAGGTATAATGGGCATTCAAATAATTAAAAAAAATCCACTATAATACTCATACTCATATAATTCTACAAATTATTTCAATTATCTAAATACATTCTTCTATATCATAAATCATTCTAAAAATCTCTTCTCTAATAATGGTAAGCATCTCAAATAAGAATAATAATACACAACAAGAATTTTCAACGAAAAATTCAACGGAAATAATATGACACTTTTTATGTACACATCCGATTACCGCTTGGACATCGACGGTGGTCTTCGGCCGCTGTCCCGAATCAAACTATACTTGAGGGGTACAGTGAACTAATCGAGAATCACTATAATTGAAATATCACATCATTCTCATTAAATTTCTCACTAAAAATTCTCGATCATTTTTCCTCGAATAAATAGGGCATGTGAGTCTTATACGTTTTAAATTAACATACATGAAAATGCTCTACACAAAATGACTATGATAAACCACAATGTCTGTTTACCCTACAAAGATTAGAAAGACTCCCGGGATTATGATATAATGAAGGAGTGATTAGTTATGATCTTAGATATTCGTGATTCAATCCTCAATTATGATATATTTTATAAGAATTTTTTCTTCAAATGATATTTGAATCCTGGGATGCTGAGTTTTTGAACAATCCGCCGTGAGCGTTTCCCGATTTATCCTAATGGCCGGTGGAAAACTTTCATAGAACTAGATTGCACTACAAGAAAATCATATATTACCGATGGAAATTCCGACGGAATAATTTTTCCGTCGGAATTTTCCGACGGAAATAATCTTTCCGTCGGAAATTTCCGACGGAATTATTTTCCCTTCGGAAATTTCCGACAGAAATATTTTCCGTCGGAAGTTTCCGACGGAAATAATCTTTCCGTCGGAAATTTCCGACGGAAAGATTATTTCCGTCGGAAAAAACTAATATTAGGACACAACTTTTGCTTTCGGCCGATCTGCTTCTTTGGCTTTCGGCCGATCAGCTTCCTTTCACTCGATCTCTGTACGTGCTCTTCGCCGTCGCCTCCGGCCGTCGCTGCCTCCGGTCTCCTCCGTCGCTCGCCCCATGGTCTCGTTCTCCGGTAAGCTCCGTTTTTGGTTTTCTTTTCTCCAAATTTTCGATAGGGTTTTGGCGGCAGATCTGGCCTCACGCGGGCGTGGCCGGCCAGATCTGGCCTCGCGCGGTCAATCTGGCCTCGCGCGGGCGCCGCCGGCCAGATCTGGCCTCGCGCGGGCACCGCCGGCCAGATCTGGCCTCGCGCGGGCGCCGCCGGCCAGTCTGGCCTCGTGCGGGCGCGCCTGCCAGGTCTGCCTCGCGCGGGCGCCGCCGGCCAGATCTGGCCTCGCGCGGGCGCCGCCGGCCAGTCTGGCCTAGTGCGGGCGCGCCTGCCAGGTCTGCCTCGCGCGGCGCCGCCGGCCAGATCTGGCCTCGCGCGGGCACCGCCGGCCAGTTTGGCCTCGTGCGGGAGCGCCTGCCAGGTCTGCCTCGCGCGGGCGCCGCCGGCCAGATCTGGCCTCGCGCGGGCGCCGCCGGCCAGATCTGGCCTCGCGCGGGCGCGACGGCTAGTCTGGCCTCGCACAGGGGCGCTGGCCAGTTCTGGCCTCCCGCGGGCGCGCCTGCCAGTTCTGGCCTCGCGCGGGCGCGCCAGCCAGATTTGGTCGCGCCCGCGCCCATCCCGGCAGGTCTCGCCACGTCGGCGCGCAGCTGGCCAGGTGTGGCCGCGCCCGTGCACGAGCGCGATGCCCCCGCGCCGCACTGGCCACCCCCGCCCAACGCTAAGGCCAAAGCTGGCTGCTCAATTAGGGTTCCAACCACATCCATTCAACTTTTGATTGAGTTGATCTGGCTGCTCAATTTGGGTTCCAACCGTAACCCATCAACTTTTGAATAAGTTGATCTGGCTGCTCAATTAAGGTTCCAACCCTAACCTATCAACTTTTGAATGAGTTGATCTGACTACTCAATTATGGTTTCAACCCTAACCTATCAACTTTTGAATGAGTTGATCTTATTTTTGCATTAACTTTTTAACTATAATTTATTTTTTCTTAGGTTGTTGCTTTTGCTGGTCTTCTCCGACTTTCATCTAATATTCAGGTAAAATTTGTTCTTATGTTTTTTGTTATGTTAGAATTTTATTAAATTATCAATTACTTGTTGTTTTAGTCTTTAATAATGAGGTAACTTTAGTTATTATATGATTTTATCATACTTGTTAATTTAGCATGTTATGTTAGACCTTATTATATGAGATAACATTTAGAATTAATAATATAGCTATATCTTACTGAACACCATGATAGTTCCTTTAATTAGAATAATTTAGGTATATCTTAATTAATTTATTTTAATTTTATTATGATTAGGTGACAATGTATATGAACAAGGCTTGGATGTATAACCGATTAGATAATGGATTTATCAGAGATGAGTTTATTACTGATCAATATATGGTTTTTCTTTGTATCAATATTTACTGCTATAGACGATTTCCTTGTACTAATTAATATCTCTAGCTAGGAATTTATTTGTGTTTAATTTCCTTAGGAACATCATATGTGTTTATATTTGTATGTTTCATTTCAAGTGTGAAAATTCTAGTTGTATATTTTTTTTTGTAGGCTGTCATTCTCGTAGCTTCCAATCTCGCTGTTACTAGTGACCAGAATATTGAAAAACGAGTTTTAGAAGATAAATTGGCTTCTTGGTCATGAAGTACTTATGTTATTGTATGCGGACAGCAAAGCATCAAATTGTGATTGAATATATCTATTGCCCGAACCTTTCTTTCGAAATTTATTTAATGGATATACTCGTGACTGAATTTCTTGTATTGGTTTTTCACACCCTGCAGGTATATTATTTATTGCTGGTACAGGCCTGCATGCCCATCGTAATGATGAAAAATGAGCAATTTTAAAAGGTATTGTCTAGCATATTCTCTGAAAAGTATTTATTGCTTGTAACAGTTAATTGTGTCTGCTTTCTTTTGTTCCTCATCTGACAGAATTGACGAACAAATTTTTATGAAGTTGATTCATTTAAATACATTACATCTTGCTTAGTGAGATTGTCCAAAACAGAACAAAAATGGCTGGAGATATACTCATAGGCAATCCCAATGAATGGAGCATTACATCTTGCTTAACAATGCCTGCATCTTGTTTTGTTATGTTATTTTTTTTCCATTCTCATATAATTGATCAAACTTAACTGCTTGCATTTCCTTTCCAGGTACAGAACAAAGTATTAGTTTTTGAGAGAAATAATACAACAGACCAGCTATTGGAGGGACCGTTCAAGTTTTTTGATACTGAAAATAACTGTAACTGAGTCAACCTTCTGTGGCAATTGGGTGCTCATGTACTTTGGTTACACTTCATCACCGGATGCTAGACCAAGAGAAGTCAAAAAATGGCCGATGTTATGAAAATACTAGGTGATATTTTCTGGCAGATCACTTTTGGTTAGCTGAGATGTGAGTTCTGATATCATGCAAAGAATTTTTGTATGCTGTATATAAGTTTCATCATGTTACTTGTGAATTTTTATAATCGGTATATAAGTTTCTATCATGTTAGTTGTAAATTTTTATAAGCTTTTATATCGTGTTATTCAGTCCATCCTATGACTATGTATGCGTATATATGAAATGTGATGGTTGTGAATTTTTTTTGTAAACTTTTGTAAGTTGTTGTGAATTTTTTATGATTTTTGAAAGAAATGTATATATGATATTATCTAAAAACAAATTAATTTCTATTTTTTTTAATTACAGATGAATTTCCGACGGAATATTAATTCCATCGGAAAATATCGGAAAATATCGAAACCTGAAAAATCGGAAATTTCCGACGGAATTCGTTATTCTGTCGGAAATTTCCGACGGAATTCATTGATTTCCGTCGGAAATTTCCGACGGAAGTTTCGGCCCGTCGGAAACTTCTTCCGACGGAATTTTATTTCCGTCGGAAATGTTACCGACGGTACTAAAATTCCGTTAGAAATTTATTTCCGACGGATTTTGCTCCGACGGGGAAAATTTCGTCGGTAAATTCAGTCGGGAATCCAGTTTTTTTTGTAGAAGTGTTGATTGTCCGAGTTTAATATTACCAATTTCGTTAATATTTTTTTTTTCTAAAAAGCTTAGAAAGATCGAGGGTAAAGGGGCATAGGAGCCAAGCACCAAAGACAAGAAAATTTTCTAGGAAACAGAGTGCTCGACGAACCAATTCAGTCGCTGTTTTATTCCTAATTAAGGCTTAGCAATCCGTTAAAATTCAAATTGACTGAATTATTGAATAAATTAATTTTTTAATAAATTGACCAGATAAAATTTCATTATAAAATTTGAAAAATAAAAATAATAAAAAAATCAATTAATTTAAGTAGATATTAAATTAATCGAACGTTCTTTTAAGAGTCTATAGATGTGAACTATTATTAGACAAAGTAGAGAGTAGGAATTAGGGATGATAATTTTTTTCTGAATTTGACAGATGATGTAATATCTGACTCAAATAGAGTAAGATATGAAGAGACTATTATCTGACCTGAATGTCCGATTAAATAATATATATATATATATATATATTAAAAAAATTCTCTAAAATCCACTAACAATTTGTGTTGATGTTAAAATTATGTTATATAAATGTTTAATCTATTTTTAAAATTATAGATATATATATTTTAAAATATGATGTTAATTTTAATATACTTTTGTTGAATTATATAATTAGATTGAAAGAAGAAAAATTATTAGTATATAAGATATCCGATCATGTAATGGGTATCAATATTCGGATGGATATATAATATTCAATAGATATGAACATGAAACATATAAAATTTGATTCGAACATAATCTATTATCCTTCTTGGTAGGAATCAGAATCCGTGATTTTTAACAATTTAAAAAAAAAAGTGATTTAAGTATCTTTAGTTAAGACCGCAATTACAGAAGCTATGGATAACAATTAGATATTGGTCAAAAGTTGATCAAGCCATATAGTTGTTTTCTACTGTATTCAAGTCATTAATTTATGTATTAAAGATGGCAAAAGACAATCAATTCGTTGTTTCAGTATTTTCGACAATCCATTCTAAGATGAATACGAAATATATAAATTATGAAAACTACTAATACTGATGTTATTATAGCTAACTCATAGAGAAGATGAACCTACTAATTATATTAAATTTTGATTTTTGGATCTTAAAATAATAACACACACAGTGACCATTAATAGACAGGAACATTAATTTATGCATTATGCATCAGAACACTATCTAAAAGTGTTTTGCATCGTGTGGTGAGATCAAAGTTCTCTAGTCAATCTGGACGAAAATTCTTTGGTCAAACATCAGATTGGACCAAAGTTGGGAGTATTGTACTATTTTATTTTATTTTGACAAATCAGACAGAATTTGATATCTAATAATTAAATTCTCTATCCGTGTTAGAAGTAGATGCCCTCCCGTCTTATGAATTCTTTTTTATTCTAGTACTTCTTCGTGTATTTTTTAATTCTATACGGGGTTTCGAAATATTAAAAATCACAGACACAACCATTTTCTAAATTGGACTCGCAGGCAGAATGGAATTTAACTATATCAGTAGATCTGTTCGTAAATGATATTGCGAAGCGGAATACAAATACAACGAGCTAGCTAGATCATGTCGATCGAAGTACCCCATGCTGTGGGTCACTTCATAACCATGATCCAGCAGTTATTGGTGTACTACTACTGATTCATGATAATTAAGATGTATACGTAGCTTGCTACCTAGCTAGCTAGTGTTGATGAGGCTTTGGCACAAGAACAAGTTTGGATTTCCTGTGAAGTACAATTGCATGCGCTTCATCCGCATCCAGTTCCTCTGCTTTCATGCCATCAGGCAACTCCCAGTCGAAATGAAGCAGTAAGGTGGCCAAGACAAGCTGCATGGTGACCTCGGCCAATCCAATGCCAGGGCACACTCTCCGGCCAGCTCCGAACGGTATGTACTGGCAGTCTTTTCCCTTGAAATCAAAAGCACTATTGTTCCAGAACCTGTCCGGACAAAACTCCTCAGGCTTATCCCACAGCTTGGGATCCCTAGTTAAGGCCCATATATTGACCGACACCCTCGTGCCCTTGGGGATGTGATAGCCCTGCAGCTGCGTATCCATCGATGCCTCTCGCGGAAGCAGTATTGGTACAACAGGGTGCAGTCTCAGAGCCTCCATGATCACTGCCCTCAGATACTTCATCTCTTCCAATTTCTCCTCTCCAATTATCTCTTCTTTAGCTTCCGCTCCGACGACTCCTCGAATCTCCTCTTGCACTCTACGCATCGCATTTGGATGGCGTATGAGCTCCGTCATGACCCATTCCATGGTCGCGAATGCTGTATCGGTGCCTGCAGCAAACATGTCCTGCTAATTCCAAATATTAATTGACGTACGTGTTTTTAATTAAAGATGAAAGATTGATTAATCGAATTAAAAATTAGGGGGAAAGAACATACGAAGATGAGGCCCTTAATGTTCTCTTGGCTGAGAGAAACGGAGCTATCGACATCCCCCAGAGAGAGCAAAATATCAACCAAATCTACATTTTTATGAGTGCCTTCGTTGCTATTTCTCATGTTAACGTGCTCTTGAATGACTTGCTCGATGAAAGCGTCGAACCCGAGAGCGGCCTTTTTGACCTTGTAATCCAATCCGTTGAGCCGATCGATCCAACCCAGCCATGGAATGTGGTCTCGCAACGGGAACGCCAACAACAGCGCTGCGGTCTCCTCAAATAGCTTGCTCATTTTGTTCCCTCCGCCTTTCTCCTCGCTGTACGTCCGCCCGAACGCCACTCTGCAGATTAAGTTGCTGGTGAACCCGATGAAGACGTCGCTGAGGTTGACTGGGCGGGAAGCGGCGGCGGCTGAGCGGATGTCGGCGACAAGAAGGGCGACCTCGGCTTGCCTGGCAGGGCGAAAGGAGAGCACTCGTGTGTTGCTGAGTAGGTGGACTGTGGCGATTCGGCGGAGTTGGCGCCACTGCTCACCGTACTTGCTGAAGATCAGGTCCTGGTTGTGGTAGAAAAGGCGGTGGGACATGGTAGTGTGGGGGCGGCTGGCGAAGGTGGCGTCGCGGGACTTCAACACCTCTTCAGCGGCGGACGGCGAGGAGACGATGACCGTGGGGACGCTACCGACGTGGAGGAGCATGACGGGACCGTACTTGGTGGAGAGATCTTGGAGGATGCGGTGGGGGAGGGAGCCTCTGAGCTGGTGGAGGTTGCCAATGACCGGTAGGGTGGGTGGAGATGGGGGTAGGAGATGGGTGGGTGACTTCCTGGATGGTGTCCGGCGGAGGAAGTGGATGAGGAGGAAGAGGAAGGGGAGGACGAGGAGGAGTTGAGAGGGGAGAAAGAACTGGAACAGCATGGTGCAAGTATGAAGATGAGGAAGGAGAGAGGGATGTGGAGATGAGAAGGGAAACACTGGGTAGGTATATATAAAAGAGGAGGTTGAAATTCTTTCCCTTCTCATTTTTTTCGATGTGTTTTAAATGGGAAAACAATTTAAGGTTTAAGATAGATAGAACTTTTCACATAACCTCAAATAACTTATGAATATTTCAATTTTACTGCCCTAACTGAAATGCCTTCTCAAACATAAAAAAAAAAAAAAAAAGAGACATATTTTTATTACAATCATGCCCCATCTGTATGATGCAAGTGCTCCTAATATTTTATTTTTTTAGAGTTATTTTTGTCATTTATATTTTAGAATTTTGAATCCATTTAAGGTTTTAGGACTTCAAGTCTATTAAGATTTTTTTACTTTTTTATTAGAATTTTTTCTTTCGATTAAGATTCTTAAGATTTTGAATCTATTTAAATAATTATTTAACTGATGTTAGATATTTTCTTTTGTTTTGGTGAATAAAACTCCTTTCCTTAAACATAGAGGCGACTTCTATTCGTTTATCGAATTTTCTATATGTTTATCTATAATTCCTTTGATAAAAGGAGGTTACAAAGTAATCGTTATTTCATCAAATGTCAGTTGCTATCAAAGCCTTTAGATTTCATGGATGATCGTCATAAAGAGAACTGTATCAGATAAGCTGGATATTAAATATGATAAGTGTCTATTTATTGTTTACCCTAAGGAAACTAGGGATTACTAATTCTATTATCTTTGGAATAAAAGATGTTTATTTCAAGGCATGCTGTATTTATAGAGAAAGAGTTTTTCTTGCAAGAAAATGATAAGAGTGAAGTTGAGTTTCAAGAGGTTAAGAAGCTCCAATAGACAAAGAAGAGACGCTTTGTTAGTCAAGGACCACAACCAATGACTCATAATGATGAGTTATCGGCTGAATCTATGGAGACACAACCTCTGCATAAATCTAGTAGGACATAAGTGAATCGAATAACGTGTTGCTCATTGAGGATGGAGAACTTACTGATTATGAAGAAATTCTGAAAAGTTTAGAAATGGACAAATGGCTAACAACCATGAAGTCAAAAATGACTCCATGTATGAAAATCAAGTTTGGAACTTGGTAGATCCCATCTGAAGGTATCATGCCTATCGGGTGCAAGTAGATTTTCAAAAAGAAAACTGATATGGTGGTAATGTAATTACCTACAAAGCAAGATTAATTACAAAAGAGTATCGTCAAAGGCAAAGCATTGACTATGACGAAACTTTCTCACCAGTAGCCACGCTTAAATCAGATGCTCCCGGCCATAACAGCTCATTATAATTATGAGACATGACAAATGTATGTGAAAATAGTCTTCTTCAATGGAAATCTATTTGAGGATGTGTATATGACACAACTAGAGAGTTTCACATCTACTGATAAAAATAGAATATGTAAACTTGAATAATCTATTTATGAATTGAAACAGACATCCAAGAGTTGGAATATTCGTTTTAATGAGGCAATCAAAGAGTTTAATTTCTCACAAGATCCTAACGAACCTTATGTGTCCAAGAAGGTGTTGGGACCTCGAATCATAATTTGGACATTGTGTTTCAACACCCCTTTGCGTAGTGGAAAATTAAAATTTATTTTATGATATAACAATTAAATCAAAAGAGTGTTCGTATGGATATTTAAAAACAAGTATAAGCATGATCTTTAATCTATGCATGCATTACGATCTAACTATTCAAGCAAGATCCTAAAAGTATAACAAAGATAAACTATCATATGACTGATTCATCTAATATCAATTTAATCCTTTTATTTGGATATGCAAAACAAACTAATTTAAGCATACTACATCATTTGAGTATAATTTAAATAAAACTATTAACACATATATCAATATATAAATGAATCAAAACACAAAACATATCTCCCAAACAACCTTATTTAGGGATAACTCCAACTATTTCGGGTTTAGTGAAATAGCTCTTCTTTCTTTGTCTTAAAATTGTGCTTCCTCTATCTAATCAGGTCCACGATAGGAGTCCCCTTTCAACGCTTGATCACACTAGAGTTCAAGTGTTGTTTTTTGTCAAGACAATCGTAATGGCTAAACTACCTTCTCAGAGAAGATAAGCGAGTGACAAAGAGATGGATTTCTTTTGATGGAAGAAAAGGGAAGGAGGAAACTTAAGAGAGACTCTCTCTTCTCGTCATCTTTAATTCCAAGGATGACTCCTCTATATATAGACATCCAAGGAATATGAAGAGATTTGTGTCTCTTCATCTTCCCGAGGAATACAAAGAGATCATGTCTCTTCATCTTTCCAAGGAATATGAAGAGATTTGTGTCTCCTCATTTTCAAGGAATATGAAGAGATGTGTCTTTTCATTTCCAAGGAATATGAAAAGATATGTCTCTTCGCCTTTCCGAGGAATATGAACAGATATGTCTCTTCATCTTTTCAAGAAATATGAGGAGATGCGTGGCTAAGAAAATCAAATTGAATCTAGTCATTTTCTTTCTTCTATTTTAACCCATTGGATGCTAGAACTTTTCTAAAATATAATAATGTAAGTCCATTATAATCATGTTAATGATAACATTTGATTATATCAAACTTTAATTGTTAATTCATTGTTTGATCACATCAAACTTTATTGGCCAATTCAACTACTTAAGTTTGACTTTCTCGATGGAAAATAGGAAAACTAATACTTGGGTGGCCTTCAATGGTTCAGGGATATAACTAGTCGTGGGTTCATAACTCTTTATGATTTAGGATAATGCTCATCCGTTATTCGGGCATACTCTTAATAGCCCCATCTTATGATCATTTACTTGATTATAGAATGTCAAAACTAATTCTGATTATCACCCATCGAATCACGGTAAGAGCGTCTAGCAGCATCACCCCATGACTCCCTAGGTATCACTGAATAGTGTCTGTAAGAACCAGTCGATTATTGTTAACGTACAGTCCGACCCCTTCATCTCATATATCACAGTCGTATCTATAACCATTGGTACATTGAGAGTTGTATATTGATTCGATAACTATGTAATATATATTATCGTGACAACGTGTGTGCAACTAGGAAACTTCTTTCCTAAAGCACATCTTACAACTCTTATTAGAAACTTCATACACTATAGAACAATATACTACATAAGATATCCACACTTGTGGATGTGTGGTGAATCCCGGACTACAATGCACTGACTCCTATATGTTTCGTTACTACACCCAATCTCATCACCTAGACCCTAATTGAGTCGGTAAATGAGTCAAAGTACAGTCCTAGCATATAGAGTCTCAGTGTTGTCCCTGGTCATAAGGACTACTAGTGTACAATAATAATCAAAGATTTATCCACTCGATAAATGATAATCACTTAGAAAATCCATATGAGGTTTGTTCGATGAACTCATCGTATAAGCATCGATCTATATGTTTGAACATCTCTTTACCCTTACCAATGAAACGTGGTACACTATATCACAGATGCTAGTCTCTAACATGAGTGGCCTTTTATCCTTGTTTATTAGGCGACCCAATCGACTAGGAACATATTTAGAATATATAGTAAATATTAATTTATTTCATGATGACCATTATATATACCATCACATCTTACTATAATATACTCAAGGAGTATTAAGATAAAGTAAATATCATACTACATAGAATTACATTAAAATAAAGGATATTTATTTACGAGAGTCAATAAAGCCATAGCCAATAGTTGGCTTCTAGGGCACATACTCTAACAGAAGGTTAGTGGGAGTATGATCATTTTTTTTTTTGAATTTATAAGGGGTATCCAGGCTTGCGCCCGACTAATCCACTTGGCTGATCGGCCCTGCCCCACAACCTTCAACGAGAGTCCCCACCGGTCAACGAGGGTAAATCGCGGGACGGAGACACGTGGAGACTTCACCATTGATGATATTGATACCCGATGGCCCAACCACGCAGCAGCCTATGGCGATTTCTTTCGTCAGCATATTGCGCGCTCTACCAGGGAGGAATCGAACCTGGGAAATGAGGGATCACCCAAGTGAGCCATTACCAATCGCGCCATGCCCGTGAGGGCAAGTATGATCATATTCTTAGTATTATATGTCGATGAGTGGCGTAGCCAGGATTTTCGATCAGCAAGGGCAATTTTTAATCATCTTAAATATTAATGTAGATCGATTTTTATTTTTCAAAAGTCTATATTACAAATTTAAGAGACCGAAAAAGAACTTAAACTCGAAATTTTGACCATAGCTCTTAGTTCTAGTTGAAACAATAATTCGTCGATCCCCAAAGTTTTTTTTATTCAAAGTCGAAAAATCGATCGAACCCGTTTAAACATTAAACTTGTTTTAGCCATAACTTAACCAAATTAACTTTAAATCAATCTTGATTTGAACCAATATAATCCTTATCTCTGTACCTGAATTTAGTTCAAACCTAATTCAATTTTAATTTAGCATCCTTGTCTTACAATTTAGCTCATCTATTTATTATTATATATTTATTTTAAAATTTTAAAATTTTAAATCGTATACTTTCTTATAAAAGTGATACTAATAGATTGTTTAGGTCATGAGCTTTCTTAATGTGTGATCAATCTTAATTTTCTATAATAAATGATGATAAATCAACTAATTAAAATAATATATATATATATATATATATTAGTTTTTTAATAAAATTTGAGAGGGGGCGATCACACCCCCTCTCATGAAGGTGGCTACGCCCCTGTCGATGACATTGTTTATAGGAAACGATCGATACTAGTTAAGGGTAACTAGTTCAATGAAGTATCCTGCCATGCGACTTCATAGATATGTCAATGAAAATCACATTGTAGCTTAAGTACGAGTTTCCTTCGACTTTAGGTATTCAAGTCATCTTGGTCATAAAGACTTATACTTTGACATCTTAAGCAAGCATCTCCTTCGACCTGAAGTATTTGGATAACCCACAAAGGATTCATCACTTGTTGCATAAGGAGATGTATATCCTATGGTCACTTGTCAAGATTATTACTCGAAGTCTTTGGCCAAAGCATCACATGTTAAGAGTATGGTACTCTTAGACACATGTATGTGTAATTTAAATCTACAAGACTAGGAAGTATTACTTAGGCTAGGTATAACATAGTCAACCTAGTGAGGTCTGACACATAGATCATGTCCTAAACTAAGTAGGTATAAGACGAATGAAAGAAATGAGACAAGATTCATTGCAACCGCTGAAAGGTTTAGAAAAGGATGTGAAATCAACCGTTGATTTTTCGATCAATTGGGGATCATGATATACTACTAGGCATCACTCATGATTTATTCATAATTAATGGTTAATTATAAATGACCAACATAACTGGAAACATATTAGGTCACACACACTACTAATTGATCCAAAGAATTTAAAACAATTTTGAGAATTGAATTCTCAGATCAAAAGAACAAAGTCTGGTTCGACCACATGAAGGGAAAATATAAAAAGATATTTGTCAGAAACGAACCACAGATGAGCCATATCTTTTGAAGATAATTTGGACCCTCTTGGTTTAATTATAAACCAAATTGGTATGGCATTATAAATAAAAGACATTGGTTATTGAACCAAGTGGTTTGGTTTTGAACCAACATGGTTTGGTCTTGAACCAATCTTAAGGCTAATGGCATGGGTTGCAGGTTAACATATACGAATTTTGAACTTGTTCCTCTAAGCCGATAAGAGATCTATATATTGCTGTTGATTGGAGAAAAAAATAATCATCCAATTAGAAACCTAAAGGTTAGGTTTTTATTCTCTCCTCTCCTCCATCTCTCTTTGTTGCCGCCAACCAAGGAGTCACCCACTACCTCCCTTGTGTCGGCCTCATTGCTGACAGCATTTGCCATCAGACCATTCAGGCAATGCCTCCCTTGCTAGCGGGCATCCGACGACCATCGGCAGCCACCATCCGAGGAAGAATAGTAGCCTGATAGTTGTTGTCATGGTCCCGTTGACGCCTTTCTAGCACCGTTGGCCATTTGACTTCCCTCCGCTGGCTCTCCACCAACCAATGGAACCCTTTGTAGCTGACCACAACCATCGACCGTGATATTCGCACCACTTGACAGCAACATTGTGAAGGTTGTCCACCAGTCGATTTGTGTCATCGGGTACAAATTGAGACATGATCTCTGTCTCAGATCATTTTGTCTCCCCACTTCGGCTAGTACCGAAGCGAAGACTTGACTTAGGCTTTGTGAAGTCATCTTGGCGAAAGCTTGGCGTGGATATAGATAAAGGCGAGGGTTGATAGCATCGGTTGTCGATGCCATTTCCACTCCACTCATCTGTCAGGTATAACTAGATTAAAAGTTATTTCGTAAAATTTTAATTGCGCGATTATGTTTGGTTGTGTTGTATCATGTATGCATATGGTGCGTGCGTTGTAATAATATAGATTAATTTTTGTCTTCCATTGAGGATTTTTTAAATGTGTCCAATGCATGTATCACATCAGACTCCCAACATACATCCCTTATGCTTGACTGCACCTTGTGCTTTGTCAGTTGGTAAAAATTTATCCCTGAGTCATGTTAGTCAGGTGGTTCTTATCTTGTGCCACGTTAGCCATCTAAAACTTATCCTATCCACCTCGGATGCCACATTCACTTGCATATAAGACAACTCGGCTGACACCTCAACATTGGGTCAACCAAACCTAGCCATTCAATCTATCAATCAGCAAATCGTCTATCGATCTCTATGAAATAGAGTCATCACTAAATATGATAATTAAATCATAAAAAAGTTTGACAGTTACCTAACAGTCTGATCTCGACTTTCGAATTCACCATCTAGTGTCCGTAATCCACTAAGACTTTCTTTCCTAATATTTTGTCCAGCTGACCTACTAGGGCTTTCATTTATCTAGTATCCAATCAGCTTGACCTACTAAGACTTTCTTGGTTGAGCTACCTACTACTTGATTAAGTCATTAGATCACAATTAGAATTAATTTTGAATCTTTGCCAATATCAAAACTCAAGTTTGATTATATAGTGCTCCTTGCACCAACAATCTCCTCTATTTTGTTTATGATAACTTGGTTCAAACTTAAGGAGAAATTAAGCTAAATAAAAAAACTAAACTGAATTTTCAATTGTGTCCACTCAAATTAAACTCTCCCCCTAATTTAATATCCCTGAGGTTTATAAATATACATTTAACTCTACTTACTCTCCCTTTGACATTCAAAAAAATAGTGAAACTAAAATAAACTATGAAGGAGATTTCAAAAATATATTTCCAAAAGATAACCAGATAAGTGTATGGAAATAAATTTTGAAAGATCATTGAAAAAGCACAACATTAAATATTTTCAAAATTATGGGATTTCTCAAAAATTTTCAAGGCATTGAAAAAACATAGAATATTTTTTAAGAATGCTTTTAGAAGGTTTTATAATTTAAAGTTGGATTGTCCAAATACTCACTATATTTTGTAAAAATTTTCTTATAGTACTAAAAAATGCTATTTTTTTAATAATGATTTGAAATCTAGAAAAATATATTTTCAAAAAAAATCAAAATTATTTTGAAGTAGAAAATAGGTTTTGAAGTAGAAAAATGATCTTGAAGTAGAAAATCCATACCAAAAATATATGCATAATCACATGCATTATATACTAAGAGATATCTCAATTTAACATGATACACAACCCCTAAAACTTCTTGTTCATGGTCCTATATTGATGAATTAGGTTCGTCTGTTACTTGATTCATATTTTTTTTTAAAATACACAAAGCCAACTAACTTTCGCTCCTCTTCACTAAAGTGCTACAGGTGGAGAACTCATACAATAGTAATTACAATAGTAGCAAAGAGGAAATAATGCAGGAGAATTCGAGCAATTTTTGGGGTTTTTAGTATTTTAGATATTTTTTGATAATATCGTGTTTTGTATTTTTTGAATTTTGAGTTCATTTGCGGATTTTAAGATTGTGAGTCTTAAGAAGTTTTCCTTTATAAGTTAGAAATTGAGATCTATATGTTAAACTTTCTTTTCTTTCTTTGTGTCTTAGGGTTTAGAGTTTGCATAAGCGTTTGTTTAGATGTTTGAGGGATTATTCTCTACTATTGAATAAAATTTTCTTTTTGGATAAAACTTATAGAACAACATGTTTCTCTTTGTCTTTTTTTAGTTTTCTCTTCTTGTTCTCATCGCAAATCTTCTCATTAGTCACCAAGATAATCGTTATCCACCTCGGCGTCAGTTGGTATTAGAGCAGGTAAGTTCCGATTGAGGAAGTCAAACATCAGATCCAATGGAAGGTCGTCGTGATCATGGTCACAATCGCAACAATATATTGGTTCCGATTGAAGAAGCCAAGCACTGTGATCATTGCGTTCAAGACATGATGATGACTGAGGATTTCCAGAGGTAAGTAGCAAATTTAATCCAACGTCTAGCGACAGTACTAAATCTTGAAAATCGTGAGAACTCATATCGTGGATCTAAGTCTACCTTCGAGACCTGTTATCACCGACGGGCTACATGCTAGGAATGCCATGGTCGAGAGGAGCCCTATGGATATCTCAGTTTTTTGGTTGATCTTCCTGAACCTTCTGGTACGTCAGAGGACTTCAATGATTGGATCAACGAAGTAGAGCGAATCTTTGATTATAAAGAAGTATTTGATCGTATGAAAGTGAAATTGGTTTTCGTCAAACTCAAGGGCCTAGTATCGATGTAGTGGGAGCACTTGTGGCACTCACGAGATAGACAGGGCAAAACAGAGATCGCTGATTGGGAAAAGATGAAAAAAATGAAAAATTACTCTCTTTCATGTGGTTACACTCAAACGTCGTTCTAGGGATGATTAGATTTCATCATGGAAGATAATAGCCTTGACATTTGAGAAGATGGCAGAGAGGAGGAAGACCCTGAGAAGAGGAGATAGACACAGGTGAAGCGAAGACCCTGAGAAGAGGAGATAGACACAGGTGATGCGCTGGTCGAAAGACCAGACGCCCACTTGGTCCAGCAGTGATCAGCAATCTGGTTCTTCTACCGATGAAGTCTAAGTCCTCATGGTCTCCTCCTTCGTCGATCCAGCAACCCAATTTATTCATCATTCATACAAGACTAAATCAACATTAAATCATATCAATACACAACTGATATATGATGCCTCTGGTCTGCTAGCTTTAATCTCCTCGATCTCAGGCGCCTCACCGTACCAGTGATAACCGTGGTTTACCTCCCTCTGGATTCCTATGGGGCCTGGCCAGGGGGGCCGCTAAGGTGGCGGTTCCACCTTTTTTGCCCAGGTCATAGTCAAGTTGATTATCATATGGTCGATTTTTAGATATGGACAAGGATTGATTCTCGACGAAGCCGAACAAAATACTCTCCCACTTGGTATCCTGCTTGCTTTTCGGATTTATCTCTCTACAAATGATCATGAGACCGACCGTGTGGAATACCCAAGGTTAACGTATGATTTTACTTAATACAATCAACTAATAGCATCTTTATATAGTGAACTACAACTAATAGCATCTTTATATAGTGAACTAATCGCGTATTGCAAAATTTGATGTCAATCGGCGAAGAGAAGAAAATTGATGCAAGTTTTTTTACAATTAATTAATTAGTTTTTTTATTAAGAATGAAAAATTTGTATATTCTTGAAATTAATTATAATAATTACATATATATTATTTTTTAAATGCATTGACTTGGAATGTAAAATTCAACCTCTATCCTCTGCAACTCAACAAACTTCGGTAAAAGTAAAATTTTACAAGTAATAAAATCCATTATTTAAAATTATTAACTGATAAATTTATTTAATATATAACGGTTTGTATGGTGGAATTAATCAAATAGCATGCTTGACGACTGACTTAATAATCACAGGAGACCGGCTGACTGGTTTGTTGTTTCTGCTCACGTGTTTTGAGCTGCTATCATCTGAATGGGTATCATTAGGAAAAATAATTTGCATGACTTTAACAAAGCTTGAAAATGTGAGTTTGGAGTGCAGAGTCACCTTCTTCAACCTGACGACATAAAATATTTGTCGCTTGTAGGAATTAGAGTGATCATTCTCAATGGAAATTCTCTACGTACAATGTCAAACTGCATACTGGAAATCAACAAGAAAAAAGATGTGGATCGAAATGAGAAGGATAATTTCTTCCATGATTGTTGTATCATTGTCAAATTTGAGGATCGAAGACTAACTTATTACATTGATACACTTCAAATAGTCCTTTCTATTTAATGTCACATTTCTTGTTAATCAATTCCATGCTAAGTCATTTTAACTTAACTGGAATTAAAGAAGAAAAAAGATGTGGATCGATATGAGAAGGATAATTTTTTCCATGATTGTTGTATCATTGTCTAATAGACTAACTTATTATATTGATACACTTCAAATAGTCCTTTCTATTTAATGTCACATTTCTTGTTAATCAATTCCATGCTAAGTCATTTTAACTTAACTGGAATTAAAGAAGAAAAAAGATGTGGATCGATATGAGAAGGATAATTTTTTCCATGATTGTTGTATCATTGTCTAATAGACTAACTTATTATATTGATACACTTCAAATAGTCCTTTCTATTTAATGTCACATTTCTTGCTAATCAATTCCATGCTAAGTCATTTTAACTTAAGATCCTCATTATTATTTTTTAATAAATAAATGTCATTAAACCAACAAAAGATGTACAAGAGAATCCTCGAACGACTTTTCATATATCTGACAAAATGTTAGATTCGAATAGATGGTTAAGGACTTACATACATGCCAACGACAACAATCCTTTCTCTCTTAACAAGATTTCAGTTCCTAAATTGCCATACATGGTGACTCATACAAGACATGGTTAAGTGCCAAACTTTAACCAAGATTTCAGTTCCTCTGAATTGTTGCTTGAAGACAGAAAATATCCGCCTATAGGAGGATGCCATATCCTGGTGCATCTGAAGCCAGCCCCATACCTTCCTCCAAATCTAAGATGTCACAGGGCAATGAAAGAAGATGTGCTCCTGTATCTCTACATCACTCTCATAGAATGTGCTTGTGTTTCTATAGCACACACAACAATTGGTCCCTAGTAGGTGGCCTCACATGTGCTAATCATCAGATTGTGAATGCATGACTGGGCTACGTACACACAGGAATTCCATACTAAGGTTGCACATGCTGTCTTCACTAGCTCCTGGTTGCCTGAAAAACTCGTATGTTGTTGTTACTCCTTGATTTGGTCGTGCATACTATCCTGCCAAGCACAGCGTTGCTTCTGAGTGAGAGCCTCTGGATGAAAGGATCCTTGAAAATCGAATATAATGTATTTCTACATCGACTTTTTTTTATTAATGGGGAATATATCCATACCTTTCACTTGCCATGTCCGTACGTATTTCTGTTCCAGATAAGTGTGTGATGGATCCATTTGATCAGCAATGAATTTTGCTTAGGAACTTCCAATGTAGTGCCTTATTCCAGGCTCTAAGATTTCTTAGTCCACATCTGCCCTCCTCCTTGAGTGTACAGATCTCTGCCCATGAAATTGGTGGATGCTCGATGTCTAAAGGAAGCTTCGACGCAATGCATGTATTAATTGAATCAATGATCTCATATGGAAGTGGTAGTACTGAGAGCCAAAAGCATTCTACCTCTTGGCGAACTTATGTTATAAGCAATATTGTGCTTGCATAGGAGATTATTTCTTGGACCATGAATTGATCTTGCTAATGAGTGATCAACCCATGGGCTATAATGTGGGATTCTGAGTTTTTTCCTAACAAGCAAAATTCCTAGATACCTGAATGGGAATTCACCCTCCTAAAAGGCTACCATTGATAGACACATTGCGGAGGGGGGCTCCCTCAGTTTAGTTCCGGTGGCAAGCCGATAATCGTGTCATGGTTGAAGCTCTCCACTTCGCAAGTCACGGTGACATTGCATGACGGAACAGTGGCCGAATACAACTCACAAATCACAACGAAGTCATAAACCACACGTAGATTTAGTTGCAACTCAAATAGTAATTTTTTTTCTTTTGTGGTGGGGCCCAGCATAATTTAGTTGACTTAAAAATGAATATTTTTTACTAAATAGTAATTTTTTAAACACCGACATTAATAGTAATATTTGAGTTACACACATGTAATAGTAATTTTATTTTTTTGGTGGGGCCCAATTGTCCACATTGAGCCTAAGTAGGCTTTGCCCATGCCCAAAAACACAAGTGTGTGTGGCCCCCTAAAACATCTTTTTTTTTTATGAAAACTAAGACAAAGATGTGCAGCGAAAAAAATAAAACCCAAAGAACTTGGTCGATTACATGGTTTATAGTCTAGCAACTACTTGTCTGAAGCCCACGATCCCTTGGACAGTTTGGACAGAGTAATTTAGTAAACTTCTACTTTTGAGAATCTCTCGATGGAGGAAAAAGGCTCGCACAGATAATAGAGAATAGTACAAGTTATTACTCTCTACAAATGAAATATCTACAAAATAAAGTTCTCGACAACTTGAATAATCATGATTTGACATAGGTTGTTAGTTGATGAAGCACGGCTACACGGATGACCGAAGCGTGATTGTCACGCCCCGAGGAGCCGCTCGTCCGATACTGACTGGACTGCTTCTCCGTCGACCTGGAGGACAATCCCGAAAACCTAACATATACGACTCTCTTAGCCCGCCTGTACCGCAACTATAGGGCTGGAATAAGCCACTGAATAAAAAGAAAATGAAGACGACGACCAAAAGTTGCGTACCGGTACGACTTACGACAAAGCAAGATAAAATCAAGGCTTTCATGGCACACAAAAGTACAACTATACTACCGTGAAAAGAAACGACACAACAGAGTACAAAATACAATAGCGGAAGTGAAAAGACAAAACGAACAAGGAAAAGGGGTACCAAGATGTACCACTATCAAAATACAAAGGCAACCTCGGAAATCATCTCGGAGACACACGAACTGGGACCAACTACACGAATACAGTCCAAAGAACTCAGCGAATACAGTCCAATATGCACAGAAAGGTACGCTAGCAGTAAGTCACCAACTAACATCATACTGAAGATAAATGCAATAGAAAGAAATGCAGAATTGATCCATAAGAAAGAAAGGAAGTACATACCTACCTGCGTCGATCCAAACCCAATAGCATGCATGTCGACCAAATGTAGCAACCAAATGCAGCAAACACAACTAAATGCAGAGATGCAAAGCATGCTCATGATGCAACATGGGTCACCCCTGACGCCAGTCGGCCATCGTCGCGCATCACGTGAAACCGAGTGGGTAGGGCTCTGATTAGGTCCTCCCTCCACTCACAGACCGGTACGTACCTCGCTCTAGGGAAAAGTATGCTCCCTCATCCCTAACTATCTCCAGACAGAATAGGGGACCTGTTGCAGCGCCGTGGCTTATAATCCACTAACGAAGAGTAGAATTGGGACTACACGACATGTCATGTGGCAAGTATGACGGCCTATCTCAACCACTAGGGGAGTCAAAGGTCGCCTACATATGCCCCCTACACGAGTAGCAAGTTCGACGTCCCATCTCAACCTCCAGGGAGTCAAAGGTCGTCCACCTATGCTACATGCAAAAATGATGCATGTCACTATCCCATGCATCATCCACTATCTATCCCTACTGTCATCTACATGATATGCAGTAGTCCAGATAATCGATATGTACCATAACCGAAACCCTAGCGGAAGATATAAGGTAAGTTGTACATACAACCAATCCACACAGAAATAAAGAATAGTAAGCAGTAAAGCTAATAGATACAACTACCGAAAGAAAGAGTACAAAATTAAAAGTATCAGGTATCCCTACTGTTATCTATATCTAACTATGCATAAGAGGTGATTATATACAATACAGATATAATCAAAAGTATCCGCCTTGATAACCATCATTTTGTTGATTATTTTCGGCTCTAAAATTCATGTTTGATCTACATTTTATATGCTTAAGTTTGCAATTTTATTAGGTTTCATGTATTCCCTTCATTTTGGCTTCTAATTCTAATCTTTGTATATTTGGGATATTTTTGGCACTAAATTTGAATATCATTTTGTAGGCTTCAATTGATCATGCACTTAGATCAAATTGGGTCAGACTTGAGTCAGGATTGGATCCAGATCAAAAGGATCAAGCATCGGATTAATAGGAGCCGTACATTCCAGAGAACGGCTAGATCTGAGCCATCGGTCAACTTCTGGTCGTTCCGAGTCCAAGATAGAATCAATCATGACCAGAGATCAAGATCTGAAAATTTCAGCCAAATCAGAAGTAATCTGACCGTTGGATCAAACTCAAGATGTTCTAGACCATCCATTCAAGAAAAGGGAAGATTTGGACCATCCGCCACTGATCTGGTTAGTCCGAGCTGGGGATAGGCAGATCCTGACCCTTGATCAACATCATCAAATTTTGGATCAGATCGGATGAGATTTGACGGTTGGATGAAGTCAGATTGATCTTAGCCGTCTGTTGCTTCCATCATATTGCTGAACCCAAAAGCTGGGTTAACTCAAATGCTTGGCTGGGCTGAACCGAACCCAGGTCCAAACACAACTCTGGCTTGGTTGACTGTACTGAACCAAGTGATGGACTGAGCTGTGGTCGAATCCATTTGCTGAAGCTGACTGAACCCAACTGCTGTGCTGTTGGGCTAAGCTCGGTTAACTTAACCCAGGATTGAACCAAAGCTGAACCAAGACCAAAGCTGAACTCAAGCTGGACCGAACTCCAGTGGGCTGAACTCAAGCTGAGCTGTGAGCTGCTGGACCGAACCACCAAATGCTGGGCTGAACTCGAGTGCTGGCTTGGTGAGCTAGACCAGAGTTGAAGCTGGCTTGAGTGGACTGACCCAACCACTGAAGCCGAGCCAAACAAAAGGGGCACACGAAGCTAGGGCACGGATCGTCTCGACACCATCTTCTCCGCACAGCGAGGGCGATCGGGGAGAGTGGTTGCAGACGAGGGGTTCCCGTCTCAACCCATCTTCTCTACCTTCACCGCCGGCGGTATTCTTTCCACTTCATCGCCGCCGGCCGGAGATTGAATCGATCGAGTTTGAGGGGTTCCCGACTCGATCAAAGCTTCTCCATCCGCTTTCCACTTCATCGCCGCCGACCACAACTAGGGTTAGGGGTTCCAACCCTAGTCATCCTCAACACCGCCGGTCGCACAAGCTAGGGTTCAGGGGTTCCAAACCCTAGCCGAACGCAGCATCGCAACATCACAGCTTTTCCTTCAGCAATTTCTTCCGTCACAGTTTCTTCACAGTTTTAATCCCCGCAGTTTCTTTTTGCATAGCTTTCCTTTACAGCAGTTTGTTTCTTTACAGCAATCCTTCATCTCAAGTTCATCCGGCAGCTTCTTCACAGTTCTTCCATTCCCAGCAGCAGCAATTCCTCAATTCTGGTAGTAGTTTTTCACAGCTTATTTCGTTCATAGCATCTTCTTTTCAGCACCTTCCAGCTTCACCTTCTGTTCAGAATGCTTTATCAGCAATTCAGTTTTTTCTTCACAGGGCCAAGGCCGAGTAGCAGTTCTTCTTGCATTTCCAGCAATTTGAATTCTTCTTCATAGCTTTGCCTTCTAGCTGCTCCTTCAGCAAATTCTATTCCACATCAATTGGTTATTAAGTGTTTGTATTCACGTGTTTATTGTGTTGATATTTGAGTTGTTTTGAGTTAATTGATGAGAGTTTGTGATTGATAGTTAAATGTTTGTATTAGATGGATCTTCTCCTATTCAAATTGCACTTGCTTGAATCAATTTCAATCATGCATATGAGGTGTTTGGTCAAATTCCTGTTAGAACAATTTCTTTCAATTGTGATATTCCTAGTTGCTTAACTCATGTTTTGTGTTGCTCTTCCTATTGTTTTAGGTTTTACGTCTTCAATTACATGCAATTAAGCTAGGTTGGGTTAGAATTCTTTAATGCTGTAAGTTTTGTTCCATGTTTAGTGTTGTCAATGCTTAATTTCAAGTTGTTCTTTTCTTTACCGCAATTGTAGTCAGGCTAAATTAGATTTCATTACCTGCACTGTCTTTCCTTAATTAGTCTAGATTTCATACCTGCTTTGTCATTTCTTTTCGTAGTATTAACGTTCAAACCCAAAACCCAGTTCATATCCAAAACTCAAAAGCAATAAAATACGATCCTGAGAATTATCATGTACCAACTACATTCGTTGGGAGACGACTCGAGTTACTCTATGCTACATTAGTGTAGAGGAGCTCGATAATTAAATTGTATTTGAAACCGTGACACGACTGAAGCGGTTATCATATCCCTACTGTTATATATATCTAACTATGCATAAGAGGTGATTATATACAATACAGATATAATCAAAAGTACCCGCCTCGATAATAAGAAGTCCGTGCGATGTGAACCCCCGTCCAAAATAAAATCTGCGACGTGTGAACCAAGTCAATGCCCTGCATCAAAAATATTACTTAGCTAATTATACAACCAATGAATTAGCTAAGTTACAAGCTAAGCATAATTAGATCCAATCTCTAATACGCACTCGAGTTAATCCAAATCCAGATTAATGCTAACCCTTTCCAGATTAAACTTACTGCAATAAAAGAAGGAAAATAAGACCCCTATTCCAAACACTAATCAAGTACCTTTCTCCTTAGGTAACCCACTGATAACCGGATTTAGTCGCGTTACGGTTTCAATTAATTTTCTCGTTTCAAGCAATTATGTAGTAGTAGTTGAACCGAATCGTCTCTCAAGGACCCGATATGATGCACACACTTTTTCGGTCTATGAAAAACAGTAAATTGCAGAAATATAAAAACTGGGTAAACAAAGCATGTTCTTTTGAGATTGCAATTAACAAAACAAGTAAACTTAACTACAAACTTCTACCTAATAGTCTTCACTACTCAAATTTAAAAGACCAAGCTAACTAATTGATTTGAACAGCGAAAGAACACTTAAAACTAAGAAATTTCAGTAGGAGTTTATCTAGAGATCCTAACTAAATGGCAATCTATTCCATCATCAAGCGTAGATTCAATTCAAACTATTCAACAAACACGTTGCTTGCAAATAGTGAAAGATTGAAAGCATGAACTAATTTCTATGAAAGATGAACTGTAGAAACAATGAACTAAGCTGGAAATTCAAAATTAAGCTAGGAAACTACAATTCAAAGTTGGAAAATAGCAGGAATTCAAAGACAAATAAAAGGGGAATGCAAATTCTTGTTCTACAGCAGAAAACACTAAAGAAAACTGAAAAGGAAGCAGAAAATTGGTGTTCGGTGGGAGAAACTTCGCTCCGACAAAGCCGATTGCTTCTCAGCCAGAGTAGAGGATGGAATGGATTGTGGAGTCGAAGTAGAAGGCTCGGCCAAGCTGTCAATCCTCAGAGGAACACCTCAGAATCGCAGCTTCCTTCTCCATCGCCTCCTCCTTCCGTTCCTTGTGGATGAGATCCGAATCCCCTCCATTGGCTGTCCTAGCTTCCTTTTCTACCTCTCCATTCCACCCTTGATTTCCCTTGATGAGTGACCGAGATTGCTTGCAAGAGATCTCCATCAATTTCCATGCTAGATCTGAGTGGAGGGTTGTGATGTAACAGTTCTTCCGACCGCTCTGGACAGCTACAGATCGGACTGAGTGACCCCTGATTGGTTTGGATGCTCCCTAATCGGTCTGGGGACCGATCAGGAACCTCCCTGATCGGTCTGGGACCGATCAGGATGTGATCAGTAGCTAAAATTCTGAATTCCTCTGTGCCATCTGCTCCTGATCGGTCTGGGGACCGATCAGGCCTTCCCTGATCGGTCACTGGACCGATCAGGCCTTTCCTGATTGGTCTGGTGACCGATCAGGCCTTCCCTGATTGGTCTGGTGACCAATCAAGCCTTCAACAGAATGAACATCTTCGCCCCGGATGTGCCCCTTTTGATCCAATGATGCACAAACTGTCCAAAAATCCAATAGAATGAAATATGAGTGTGAAAATGCAGGAAAATTAATTAACCAATTAAAATACATCCTATTAATAATTATGCATCATTTCATAAATAAATACACCCCAGAGCCCCAAAATTCCCCACTAATGGCACAAAATTTTTCGATCAAATTGCTAATTATCACTCCCCCACACCTACTCTTTGCACGTCTCGAGCAAAAAGAGAAACCAAGCTTATTGACTCAAACAAGTTTACCTAGCATGGAGGAAATCACATAGTGGTAATTATTCAAGATAATCAAGCCCCTTTGGAACCAAGTCCACATCAATTCCATTCTAACACTAGCTAATTGGTAATGGTGAATTCATCCAAGTCAATAGATCAAGCATGAACCTCTAATAGGACTGACCCTAACTCTCAAAACTCAATGAGTAGTGGAGTTCCACTCAAGAATCATCATGCTTCTTCACTATCATAAGCTTGCTCACCCCCTAATTTTCATCAAAAGGAATGCATGTGACACATACAATAAGTAGAGCTTATTAATAGAGAAGATGAAATTGTAGGGAAAATAAACAAGATGAAAATTTCTGCTACTAAGTGAAGAATTTAGTGGGGCAAAGCAAAAGGAAACATTAGATGATAGAACTTGATGAATTAGTTAGCTTGCATGTGAACTCATCTTATCGCCCCATTTAAGCAAACACCTCTGGTTGGATTGATTCTATTTGAGCGGACCAATGAAAAACTACACTAAATGTGCGACTCCGTTCGGTGACAGCTTCGTTTGATCAGTCCGTAGACCGATCAGCCAAGGACTGATCGGACTGGTGATCGGACATGCTTGACTCTGAACATACTGGATTGCCTCTGACCGGTCTAGAGACCAGACTGGTATGATCCTAATCAGTCTGGAGACCGATCAGAGTCTGATCAGGATGAATTCGCAGATTCTGAAACTGTCATTTCCTTGATTTCTTTTCCTTCTCACCACTAACTCACTTTTAAATTCACTTGGCTGCTTGTTTACCATTTCACTTTAGAAAACTAACCACTTCAGTAGCTTGTCCAAGTGTTTCTTGCGGCCATTCAAATTCCAAACTTGTAAAGTTTTGAGCTTCAGTGGTCGAGCTTTTCTCGTGGTCTTCAGGAAAGCTTTAAAACTTTAGAGTTTCCAACTTCCAGCTGCTTACAATATCAAAGAGTAACTCCAAGAACTTGAACTACACTCATTCTCTTTTATTTCATTTCTTCTTTTTTTGTCTGCTTTGCTATTTTTTTCTGTTTTTTTTCTCTTTCTTCTTTCTTCTTTTTTTCGAAGGTAGTAGAGATACCACATAGTTCTTGGAGACTCCTTGTCTTTAGCTTTGAAGCCTTCAACTTCCTCATTCTAGGTCAAAATCAAATCCACTAGAACTTTGCGCAATCTTCATATCAATTGGATCCAAGATCAACTACTTTTCCCCCACACCTAAGATTTTGTCCACTCAAGAAGCTAATTCATCAAGTTCTTCACCAACTTAGAGGAAAAGAATAGAGCAGAAATAACAATAGAGGAAGATAATGGTGCAAATGAAAAGAAGAATAACAAAGTTCATGATGAATAGTTCTACCATTCCATGTATCATATGCCCCTATAATTCTAAAGAGGAAATGAGCAAGTTCTAAAGTTCCAAAGCATGAATGTTCATCACACAAAAATTGATACACTTCAAATAGTCCTTTCTATTTAATGTCACATTTCTTGCTAATCAATTCCATGCTAAGTCATTTTAACTTAACTAGAATTAAAGAAGAAAAAAGATGTGGATCGAAATGAGAAGGATAATTTTTTCCATGATTGTTGTATCATTGTCTAATTTGAGGATCGAAGACTAACTTATTATATTAATACACTTCAAATAGTCCTTTCTATTTAATGCCACGTTTCTTGCTAATCAATTCCATGCTAAGTCATTTTAACTTAAGATCCTCATTATTATTTTTTAATAAATAAATGTCATTAACCAACAAAAGATGTACAAGAGAATCCTCGAACGACTTTTCATATATCTGACAAAATGTCAGATTCGAATAGATGGTTAAGGACTTATATACATGCCAACGACAACAATCCTTTCTCTCTTAAAAAGATTTCAGTTCCTAAATTGCCATATATGATGAATCATACAAGACATGGTTAAGTGCCAAACTTTAACCAAAATACATGTTCCTCTGGCGAACTTATGGAAGTGGTAGTACTGAGAGCCAAAAGCATTCTACCTCTTGGCGAACTTATGTTATAAGCAATATTGTGCTTGCATAGGAGATTATGTTCTTGGACCATGAATTGATCTTGCTAATGAGTGATCAACCCATGGGCTATAATGTGGGATTCTGAGTTTTTTCCTAACAAGCAAAATTCCTAGATACCTGAATGGGAATTCACCCTCCTAAAAGGCTACCATTGATAGACACATTGCGGAGGGGGGCTCCCTCAGTTTAGTTCCGGTGGCAAGCCGATAATCGTGTCATGGTTGAAGCTCTCCACTTCGCAAGTCACGGTGACATTGCATGACGGAACAGTGGCCGAATACAACTCACAAATCACAACGAAGTCATAAACCAAACGTAGATTTAGTTGCAACTCAAATAGTAATTTTTTTTTCTTTTTTGGTGGGGCCCAGCATAATTTAGTTGACTTAAAAATGAATATTTTTTACTCAAATAGTAATTTTTTAAACACCGACATTAATAGTAATATTTGAGTTACACATATGTAATAGTAATTTTATTTTTTTGGTGGGGCCCAATTGCCCACATTGTGCCTAAGTCGGCTCTGCCCATGCCCAAAAACACAAGTGTGTGTGGACCCCTAAAACATCTTTTTTTTATGAAAACTAAGACAAAGATGCGCAGCGAAAAAAATAAAACCCAAAGAACTTGGTTGATTACATGGTTTATAGTCTAGCAACTACTTGTCTGAAGCCCGCGATCCCTTGGACAGTTTGGACAGAGTAATTTAGTAAACTTCTACTTTCGAGAATCTCTCGATGGAGGAAAAAGGCTCGCACCGATAATAGAGAATAGTACAAGTTATTACTCTCTACAAATGAAATATCTACAAAATAAAGTTCCCGACAACTTGAATAATCATGATTTGACATAGGTTGTTAGTTGATGAAGCACGGCTACACGGATGATCGAAGCGTGATTGTCACGCCCCGAGGAGCCGCTCGTCCGATACTGACTGGACTGCTTCTCCGTCGACCTGGAGGACAATCCCGAAAACCTAACATATACGACTCTCTTAGCCCGCCTGTACCGCAACTATAGGGCTGGAATAAGCCACTGAATAAAAAGAAAATGAAGACGACGACCAAAAGTTGCGTACCGGTACGACTTACGACAAAGCAAGATGAAATCAAGGCATTCATGACACACAAAAGTACAACTATACTACCGTGAAAAGAAACGACACAACAGAGTACAAAATACAACAGCGGAAGTGAAAAGACAAAACGAACAAGGAAAAGGGGTACCAAGATGTACCACTATCAAAATACAAAGGCAACATCGGAAATCATCTCGGAGACACACGAACTGGGACCAACTACACGAATACAGTCCAAAGAACTCAGCGAATACAGTCCAATATGCACAGAAAGGTACGCTAGCAGTAAGTCACCAACTAACATCATACTGAAGATAAATGCAATAGAAAGAAATGCAGAATTGATCCATAAGAAAGAAAGGAAGTACATACCTACCTGCGTCGATCCAAACCCAATAGCATGCATGTCAACCAAATGTAGCAACCAAATGCAGCAAACACAACTAAATGCAGAGATGCAAAGCATGCACATGATGCAACATAGGTCACCCCTGACGCCAGTCGGACACCGTCGCGCATCACGCGAAACCGAGTGGGTAGGGCTCTGATCAGGTCCTCCCTCCACTCAGACGATCACCGTTGCGCATCATGCGAAACCGAATGAGCAGGGTCACAGACCGGAACGTACCTCGCTCTAGGGAAAAGTATGCTCCCTCATCCCTAACTATCTTCAGACAGAATAGTGACCTATTGCAGCGTCGTGGCTTATAATTTACTAACGAAGAGTAGAACAGGGACTACACGACAGGTCATGTGGCAAGTATGACGGCCCATCTCAACCACTAGCGGAGTCAAAGGTCGCCTACATATGCCCCCTACACGAGTAGCAAGTTCGACGACCCATCTCAACCTCCAGGGAGTCAAAGAACGTCCACCTATGCTACGTGCAAAAATGATGCATGTCATTATCCCATGCATCATCCACTATCTATCCCTACTGTCATCTATATGATATGCAGTAGTCCAGATAACCGGTATGCACCATAACCTAAACCCTAGTGGAAGATATAAGATAAGTTGTACGTACAACCAATCCACACTGAAATAAAGAATAGTAAGCAGTAAAGCTAACAGATACAACTACTGAAAGAAAAAGCACAAAATTAAAAGTATCAGGTATCCCTACTGTTATCTATATCTAACTATGCATAAGAGGTAATTATATACAATACAGATATAATCAAAAGTACCCGCCATGATAATAAGAAGTCCGTGCGATGAGAACCCCCCGTCCAAAATAAAATCTGCGACGTGTGAACCAAGTCAATGCCCTGCATCAAAAATATTGCTTGGCTAATTATACAACCAATGAATTAGCTAAGTTACAAGCTAAGCATAATTAGATCCAATCTCTAATACACACTCGAGTTAATCCAAATCTAGATTAATGCTAACCCAATCCAGATTATACTTACTGCAATAAAAGAAGGAAAATAAGACCCCTATTCCAAACACTAATCAAGTACCTTCCTCCTTAGCTAACCCACATCCTCAAACATATCAGAAACAGATCAAAACCCACAGCCCTAATTTACATCAGCTATTTCAAGAGTACATGGCAGAGAACAAACTAGAACAGAGCAAACAAACATGAATGACTGGAACCCTAATCACAGAACTACACTTCCAGAAGACTACGGACACAGCCAACAGATCGAAACAAGAAACCACCAAAGAGAAATAGATCAACACATACAATATAAGTACTAAATGGAATAATCCACACATACCTCATGCAAATAAGTGGGGGTAGCGAGCTTGGATGGTATTCTCAAGCTCCCAGGTCACCACAGCATCTAAACGGTGCTACCAGCTGACTTTAACCAGTCGCTCGACCCTATAAATAGGCATTTACCCTCAGCAGTTTTACCATCGCTTTCTTAATCCGACGTCGTCGTGCTGCTCCCGTACGCTCTGCTAGGGTTCCGGCGACTCCCTCCCTTTTCGGTCTTCTTCTCGGGCGACCTTCCTTTCCCTCGGTTAGTTCTCCTTTTCACTCAGTCTTTTTCTTTTTTCCTCGATCCCTTTCCTTTTCACTCATCCCCTTTCCTTTTCACTCGACCCTAGACTCTCCTTCTTCCCCCTCGAACCCGTGGTACACTACCATGGTGTCCGAGCTCCACCACCACGATCTCGAACAAATCCGTGCTGAATACCGTATCTCTTCCGACTAGCGCATTCGCCTGCCCGACCCGACCGACCGTCTCGAGACCGCTCCACTTAGCTATATAACCATCTCCCAAGACCATCTTCAGGTCAGGCTTCGCTTCCCGATCCACCCATTCATTTCTTCTCTTTGTCGTTTCTTTCAAATTCCTCTCTCCCAACTCGCCCCGAACGCCATCTGCCTGATGTGCGGTTCAGTAGTCATCTTTACCTTGTACAATATTCCCCTCAAGCTCGAATACTTTCATTATTTCTTTTACCCTAAGAAGAAAGAGTCGAGCGACTTCTTCTTTCAAGCCCGAGCTAAAACTTCTTTCTTGTCAAAACTTCTAACCTCGAATAAGGGTTGGAAGGAGCGTTATTTCTTCATAAACCTCACCCCAGCCCTGAGCTGGCCTACCACCTGGATCTCTGACCTGCCACTATGTCCCCCTCTTCCCAAAAATTATCGCTCTCTTCCGTCCTACCAGTCGGCCCTGTCCAAAATCAGGGACTGACATTTTCACGGAGTCCATCTACTGAGCGAGGACATCTTGTATGTGTTTGGGCTCAGTCAAGTGCCTTTTCGCTGGCCTAGATCACTCTGTAAGCTCTCTATTCTGTCCTCTAGATATTTTTAGCTAAATAAACCTTAATTATTTTGCAGCGAATATGATGTTGGCGGTTGTTCTCGAGGAAGGGTTCGGCATGGACGACGCTGAATTGGAATCTCGGGTCAGCGAGTAGTTGGCCCAGTGAGAGGCACCGCCGCCCGCGGAGGCTACTGTCAATGTGTCTTCCCCATCCGGCAACGAAGCGACACCGGCTACTGGCTCCGAACCGATAGAGGTGGAGGACCAGCCTCTGGCCTCAAGGTGTCGAAGGGACCGATCGGCCGACTCAGAGGTCGCACCTCCGACTGCCCCCACAGCCGGAGCCTCCACCAGTTCCCGGCCGAAGAAGAAGAAGAAGGCGGCAGTCCGACCCCCAGCCCTTACCCCGACTCAAAGTCGGGCGGATACTTCAAGTGCCCCGGTGTCACCAACCCAGGGGGATCCCCTCCCCCCACTGAAGAATCGAGCATCCGGCCGCTGCACCTAGTCATGCTCTCGTGCACCATCTCCGCCACGATCTACGAGAGGCCGACCGACAAGCTGGCCGAGAGGTCCTAGGAGGTCCACCAGTATGGTCACCTGGGCGACCACTTCTACCAGGGCCTTCGAGAGGCTAATTTTTGGGGCCCGACCAGCCGAGCCAACGCCTTCCTGTCGAAGGCCAGCCAACTATACCTAATTTACACTTGTATTTTTTTCCTTTTGCTTATTCTTGACTTGATACTAAGATCTGTTTATTGTTTGCAGCTCTTTGGTTCGGCCTACATCCTAGTCGTGTCCTTCATAGCTCACACCCGGGCTCGGCACAAAGCGGAGTGTCGGGTGGCGAGGCTGGAGACTTAGCTCCGGCACTCGCAGCTAGTCTCCAACTAGGAGACCCTGAGCTGACTGCGGGCTGAGGTTTTGGCCGTGCAAGATCACCTAGCCCATTCAGAGGAGCAACTCAAGAACACACGGGCACAGCTAGACTCGGCTGACACGACCATGGCCCAGGCACATCACCGTGTCTCCAACTTGGAGTACACGGAACGCAAGGCCTAGCTCCTTGAAGGCCTGGCTCGGGATGAGCTGGCTAAAGTCAAGGAGGAGCTCCTCGAGGTGTCTCAATCAGCCTCAGCTCTGCGCGCCGATCTGACCGACAAGGAGCAAGAGCTGGCGGCCCAAGCGGAGAAAACTGAGACCTTGGTGGCCCAGCTAACTGCCCGAGATGGGGAGCTGAACGCCCGATCGGAGGAGCTCGGCCAGCTCAAGGGGCAGCAGGTTGCTTGGGAGGTAGCCCAGTCGGAGTTGGAGGTCGCCCGCTTGGAGCTCGAGGAACTCCGGGACTACAAGGCGAGGGAGGCGGACCGGTGGGAAGCCCGAAGAGTTGAGTATATCAACTCTCGGGAGTTCAGCCAGCAACTGGCGGGGAGGCTCCGCCCGATGCTTATGTAGTAGATGCTCAGCACCATCGAGCAGCTTAAGCAGGGCGGGCACCTTCCGCCCGATCTCCCGGTCAACACCGTCAAATTTTCTGAGCAGATCCAGCGGATGGAGGAGGTCTTCCGACCCTTCGAGTGATGGTCAGATTTTCCTTTTCTTTTTCTTTTTCTTTTTCTTTTTCTTTTTCTTTTGTTTTTCCTTGTAGAGACTTTGCCTCCTTTTTGTAAAGAAACTACTCTTAATGATAGTTCTCTTTAGTCTATGCTTTGTCGTGTGTTTGTTATATTTGTTGCGCCTAAGTGTTGGTAGCTCGGACAGAAACTCAGGTCCCTACCGTATTCCATCCTTTGCAAGGTCTCCTCGGCTAACTCGGCCAAAGAACGACATACTTCGATTAGGTTAGGGCTAAGGACAACCCTTAAGTCGTATGCCCGCTCGGGGGACTTAGTCATTCATGGTCGGCTTATGTTTAAGTAATGGGGATCACTGTGTCCGACCAAGTATAACGTTGCTCGCTCGGGAGGCAAGGCTTGTGCACTTGATTGGCTTGGCCCCGGGGAGCGTGGGTCGCCACGCGTCCAGTCCGGGGGTCGAGCCAAGCATAATGTTGTTTTCTCAGAAGGCTTAGAGCTGGGATGCTCAATCGGCTAAATCCCGGGGAGCGTGGGTCGCCACGCGTTCGGACCGGGAGCCGAGCCGAGGGGTGTGTGTGAGCATGCCCACTTATAACTCGCTCAGAGGCGAGAGTCTAGACACTCGGTCGGCTAAATCCCAGGGAGCGTGGGTCGCCACGCGTCCGGACCAGGAGCCGAGCCGAGGGGTGCGCGGGAGCATGCCCGCTTATAACTCGCTCAGAGGTGAGAGTCTGGACACTCAGTAGGCTAAATCCCAGGGAGCGTGGGTTGCCACGCGTCCGGACCAAGAGCCGAGAGGCGGGTGGGAGCATGCCCACTTATAACTCGCTTGGAGGCGAGAGTCTTGGGCACCTGCAAGTTGACCGAGAATCTCGTTTTTCCGCTATCATTACGGAGTTAAGAAGTACAGTTGCCTTGCAGACCCTCACTCTGCCTCTCAATATGGTTGGAGATGAATAACACTCCAAGGTCGGACCAGCTTTCTTCCTTGCTCGTTCTCTAGGTCATATGCTCCTGAGGCCAACTTCTGGATGACCTTGAAGGGCCCTCCCCATTGAGGTTCTAGCTTACTGACATCCCCGACTGATTTTATCCTTTTCCACACGAGGTCGCCGACCTAGAAGGCCCTACCCTTCAATTATATCTCTGCTTAATTCTTTGGCGGTAGGCAAACATCTGAGCGGCTGCTTTTTCTCGAATTTCTTCAACCTGATCCAGCTCCAACCTCCTTTTCTCCGAGTTATCCTCATCATAAGCTTTTCACCAGTTGGACTCGCAACCGACCTCCACAGACACTACAGTCTCGCTTCCGTACACCAGCTGAAATGGTGTGTGACCTGTAGTTTCTCTCGGTGTGGTCCACAGAGCCCACAGGACACTCGGCAGTTCATCGACCCAGGTGCCTCCTACATAGTCTAGCTTGGTCTTCAAGCCTCTCAGGATCTCCCGATTGGCCACTTCTTCTTGGCCGTTGCTCTGCGGGTATGCCACAGAAGTGAAGGCCTGCTGAATACCATAGGCCGAGCACCATTCTTATATCTTTTGACCCTGGAACTATCTCCCGTTATCTGAGATGAGCTTGTGGGGAATCCCATACCAACACAAGATATTCTACCATAGAAACTTGATCACCGCTTGCTCTGTAATACGTGCTAGAACCTCGGCTTCTATCCACTTGGAGAAGTAATCGACCGCCACCAGCAAGAACCTTTTCTGAGCCACAACGGTCGAGAATAACCCCACTATGTTCATGCCCTATTGGTCAAACGGGCAAGAAACAGCCGACGCCTTCATTGACTTCGAACCGACCAGCGAGTTGTTGGGTGGCTAACTGAGAGTCCGAGTATAGTGTTAGTGCAAGATGCATCAGTGATGTCCTCCTCTAAGTGATTCAATGTTTGACAATATGCTTAAGTCAGTGATACATTGAACAAGGGAAGGGTGAGTGAAGAAAAAAGTACCAGAGTGAACCAAAGTCCTAGTTAACCTAGGCACTAAGTCCTGATCATGGATTGGGCACTATGTCCTGGCCGAGGGTTGGGCACCGAAGACCTGGTTCGAGGAATTGGGCACTATGTCTTGGCCGAGGGATGGACACCGAAGATCTAGTTTGAGGAATTGGGCACGAAGTCCTGGCCGAGGGTTGGGCATCGAAGTCCTGGACCTAGGGTTTGGGCACGAAGTCTTGGTCCGAGGGATTGAGCAACTTAGCTGAGCGATGATTAAGGACAGAAGTAGAGACGGGTCGAGGTTCGTGTTGGATCGAGAAGACACGATAGAGGGGGGTGAATATCGTGAAAACATTTCGGATAAAATAAGAGAATGCATAGCGAAAATTTAAATAAACATAGCACAAGAACTCAAGCACTTTTACTTGGTTCGGAGTCGCGGTCGGCTCCTACTCCAAGGCCCACGGTCCTTGACCGTTTACTGCAGGCAATTCTATATGTACGCAAATGTTTACAGAAAAATGTTACAGTTGTAGTGCAGTAAATAAAAATAGACTCTTCGTTACCGACGCCCGTTGTGGATCGTACTTCGGAGCAGAGGGTCGTCGGCGGTGCTTGAATCTCGAGATGGGAGGTTTTCAGAGCAGAGCGCTTGAGTCGAAGAGCGTAGAGGCGCTGGAAAAATTGATTTAGAAGCCTTGGGGGTCGAGCCCCATTTATAGTGCACCTAGGGGTGCCCTGGACGTTGGGGGCGCCCTCCACATGTCTCTGGATCCGCAAACCCCTATCCGAAGCTGGTCAGCCCTTATCCCTCTAGGATTGGGCTCAGAGCTGACGGGGGCACCCGGGACACTGGGGGCGCCCCGGTTGACTTGGTCTGCTGGCTTCTCGGCTGAACTTGCTTCGATCGCTTGGCTGGCTTGGACCCAGGGCACCTGAGGCATCCAGGGCGCCCGGGACACTGGGGGCGCCCGGGAGCTTGAGGGTGCCTGGCCCAGTGAGCTTCCGAAGCAATCTTTGCTCAACTGCTCGTGTGGCTTTGACCTTGGGCGACCGGGACCTCCCAGGCGCCTAGCCCAGCTGCTGCCCCTCTCCTTTGGGGCGTTCTGAACTGCAGAAACACGTTCCTTTGGTCCCTGCATCCAAGGTTAGTTCCACAACAAACAAGGCAAGAATATACATCAATTTTTACAGCCGTAGCTGTCTTGGTTCTGACTTTGGGTCTCCCAAATGGAACCCTAGGTCGAACCGACGCCTACTGTTCCCTCGACGGGGAGCGCGTCCTAACCTACTTCTCTCAGGAGAGTTTACCTTTTGCCAACCGGCTCCTCCGGTTGGACTTTTGCCCAGCAGTCCTTTGCCAGGTGCCTAGCAGTCCTTCGCCAGGTCTTCGATTCCTAGCAGTCCTTCGCCAGGAGCCTAGCAGTCCTTTGCCAGGTCTTCAACTCCTAGCAGCCCTTCGCTAGGTGCCTAGCAGTCCTTCGCCAGGTCTTCAACTCCTAGCAGCCCTTCGCTAGGTGCCTAGCAGTCCTTCGCCAGGTCTTCAACTCCTAGCAGCCCTTCGCTAGGTGCTTAGTAGTCCTTCGACAGGTCTTCAACGCCTAGCAGCCCTTCGCTAGGTCTTAGGGTTTTGATGCCTAGCAGCCCTTCGCTAGGTGCCTAGTCCTCGACCAGGATTTCATGCTTAGTGTGCCTAGGACTTCTTTCCTGCACACTTAGTAAACACATTAGACAATAAATAGTACTTAACTTTGAATCCTTTGCCAATATCAAAACAAGGTTCGATATGGTGCTTCCTGCACCAACAGTTTGGATGTCTCTGTAGGACCGGTGTCATCGATAGGGGGGGTGAATATCTACCGTTCAAAATCTCTCTCGGAATCCTCGTCGAAAGCTCGGATCGTTCTAGACTTAAAATATTAGTAGCAGCCGAAAATAAACAGAACGAAGAGAAACAAGACAGTGACACAGCGGATTTTTACTTGGTTCCCAACCCCCCAGGGTCAGTACATCCAAGGCCTATGCACGGGAACGCCCGTCCACTATTGGTCTCCTTCCCGGACTTTCCGGAGGCGGAGAAACCTGACTTACAGTGCAAGATTACAAACAAAAGATATAGAAAACTAATTGCAGTATAATTAAAGCAAACCGAACACAACAAGTATGAAGCTCGGCCGATCTGGACCTCCGAAGTGCCGCACACTTCCTCCTGGAGCCTCCGGGTCGTACAACCTCGTCTTTAGCGTGTTGTCATCGGTCGAAATGATCAGAATGGATCTAGAATGTCGTGTCTGAAGTAGAGGGGTCGAAGCCCCTTTCATAGCACTCCTGGGGGCGCCCTAGACGTCGGGGCGCCCCGGAAGACTCGGTCAAACTTTATCCCTGCGCCTATCTCGCCGCAACTGATAACAGCTTTGACCAGGGTGCCCCGGACCTTCCGGGCGCCCAGCTTGAACCCAGTCAGTGCTAATCCACTGCTTCAGCCTCACAGCAATGAAACATGGTTGACCCGGGCGCCCCGGATGTTCCGGGCGCCCCGCTTGATACCTGTTCTGCCTGCTTCACCTAACTGCTGATTTCCTCTTTAGCTCAGGGCGCCCTGACTGTTGGGGGCACCCTGGATGATGGGGGTGCCCCCCCCCTGATGGGGGCGCCCTGCTTAATGGCTGCAATCCTGTTTTCTGCTTGCTTTATCTCCGAATCTTGGTACCTACAAGATACAAACACAAAGCATATACATTTAATATTTGCCTTAGGGACTTGGTTCAGACTTAGGATTTGCACGAAACCCTAGGTCGAACCGGCACAAGTTTCCATCCCCGAGAACTCGCCCTTCACCTACTCCTTTCAGGAGACGGTTGCCACCCAGTCCTTCGGGTGGACTTTTGCTTAGCCTCCGATTACTCCGGATCTCGAGACGCCCGAACCCCGACCCATCTCTACTCCTGTCCTTAGTCATCGCTCAGCTAAGTTGCTCAGTCCCTTGGACCAAGACTTCATTACCTAGCAATCCTTCACCAGGTGCCTAGCAGTCCTTCGCCAGGTCTTCATTCCCTAGCTTTCCTTCGCCAGGTGCCTAGCAGCCCTTCGCTAGGTCTTCTATGCCTAGCAGCCCTTCGCTAGGTGCCTAGCATCCCTTCGCTAGGTCTTCTATGCCTAGCAGCCCTTCGCTAGGTGCTTAGCAGTCCTTCGCTAGGTCTTAGGGTTATGATACCTAGCAGCCCTTCGCTAGGTGCCTAGCAGCCCTTCACTAGGTCTTAGGGTTACGATACCTAGGTTAACTAGGACATTTCTTCAACTTAGGTTACTTCTCCTTTGCTCCCCTTTGTCTGTTCATTGTATCACTGACTTAAGTGTATTGTCAAACATTAAAACACTTATAGGAGAACATCATTGATGCAACTTGCACCAACAGTCTCAAGATCCGAGAGTATCGAAGGCTAAGCAAAAGTCCACCCGAATGGATTGGGTGGCAACCGTGTCCTGAGAGGAGTAGGTGAAAGGTGTGTTCCGGGGAGGGGGGGGGAACTTGAGTTGGTTCGACCTAGGATTTCTCGGAAATTCGAAGTCAAAACCATTTCGTAAAGGCTAAGATTGTATGTGTGTTTGCCTTGTATTTATGTATCTTGCAGGTACCTAAAAGTAAAGACAAAGCAAGCAAACAAGGTTGAAAAGAGGGCTCCTGGCGCCCCCATCAGCCAGGGCGCCCTAATGGAACCAGGAGCCTCATTGAAGGAGGCGTCTGTGTTCAATGGAACCATGCCGACGACCAACAACCGTGTCGTTACTCACTAGGACTTCCCACCCCTGGCCAGTGGATTTTTGCCTTTCTCAGGATTCGAACTCTAGACCTCCAGGATAAGTACTAGAGTTTATGAATCCTGATACCAAGTGAGCTATCAGGATTCATAAACTCTAGTACTTATCCTGGAGGTCTAGAGTTCGAATCCTGAGGAAGACAAAAATCCACTGGCCAGGGGTGGAAAGACCTAGAGAGTAACGACACGGTTGTTGGTCATCGACATCGGTTGTTGGTCGATGACATAGTCGGGCCGCCAAATGTTGATTTGGCCGCTAGGTTATTGGGCCGAGGGGTCAGGTTGTTGGGCCGCCAAATGTTGATTTGGCCGCCAATGGGTTGAGGGGTCGTGTCGTTACAATAGTCCTTCTAGCCAGTTTGTCAAATCACCTCCACCATTTCTCCTTAAGTTAGAGGTGCAGTTCATCAAGGGGTGTCATCAACCAAGTTGCGAGAACAGACCCCCATGGGATTGTCTACCCTTCTCTCCACGTTTCTATGATTAGCCGTCAAGCAAGGGATGCCATCAACCAAGTTGCGAGAACAGTCCCCCGTGGCATTGTCTACCCTTCTCTCCATGCTTCTATGATTAGCCGTCAAGCAAGGGATGCCATCAACCAGGCCATGAGCACAATCCCCTTGAGAGCATCTCCCCTGCACTCCAACCCCTTCAGCTACTTTGTTTCATCACCTCTGTTAGCTCTCCTTGAGACAACATCATCGTAGCAAGCCTTGTGGTGACCACTATATGTCGGGTGGGGAGGACCGAGGAGATAGGGTTTTAGAATTTATGGTTTAGGGTACCATGAAATCCAAGATAATTACGCAAACACGGAACAGGGACACGGACGAGAGAGGGCAATTTCATCCTGTTGGTGCAGGAAGCACCATATCGAACCTTATTTTGATATTGGCAAAGGATTCAAAGTTAAGTACTATTTGTGATCTAATAAAGTTACTCAAGTATGCAGGAAAAATCCTAGGAACACTAGGCACGAAGTCCTGGTTCTAAGAATTGGGCAATAAGTCCTGCCCGCGGGCTGGGCAACTAAGTCCTGACATAAAGTTGGGCAATAAGTCCTAGTCGTGGACTGGGCACTAAGACCTGACCGAGGACTGGGCACCGAAGACCTGGTTCGAGGAATTGGGCACTAAGACCTGGCCGAGGGTTGGGCACCGAAGACCTGCTTGGAAGGTGGGCACTAAGACCTAGTCGCGGATTGGGCACGAAGACCTGGTGAGTAAAAGTTGGGCAAAAGTCCAACCGGAGGAGCCGGTTGGCAAAAGGTAAATTCTCCTAAGAGGAGTAGGTGAGGGCGCGTTCCCCGTCGAGGGAATATTAGGCGTCGGTTCGACCTAGGGTTCCATTTGGGAGACCCAAAGTCAGAACCAAGACATCTACGGCTGTGAGAAATTATCTAACACTCTTACTTTGTTGTTTTGGAACTAACCCTGGATGCAGGACTGAAGGAACGAGTTTCTGCAGCTCAGAACGCCCCAAAGGAGAGGGGTAGCAGCTGAGCAGGGCGCCCTGGAGGTCCCGGGCGCCCCCAAGGACAAAGCAAACAACCAAGCAATGAGTTACTTCGAAACTGCTCTATGCAGGGCGCCCTGGAGGTCCCGGGCGTCCTGAGTCAAACCAAGAAATGAACCGAAGCAAAAATCAAATCGTGAAGCCTGTTGATCGAGTCAAGCAGGGCGTCCCCAGTGTCCCGGGCGCCCCCATCAGCTCCGAGCCCTATTTTGAAGGGATAAGCTCTGATCGAGTTTCGGATAGGGGTTTGCGGATCCAAAGGCACATGGAGGGCGCCTCAACGTCCAGGGCGCCCCCAGGAGTGCTATAAAAGGGGCTCGACCCCCAAGGCTTCAGAATACACTTTTCTCAACGCCTCAACGCTCTTCGCTCAAGCGCTCTGCTCCGGAAACTTCTGATCTCGAGATTCTAGCGCCGACGACAACCCTCCGCACCGAAGAACGATCCACATAGGGCGTCGGTAACGAAGAGTTTAATTGCTTTTTACTGCACTATTATTGTACACATTGTTGTAAAATCTTGCGTATTATAGAATTGCCCGCAGTAAATGGTCAAGGATCATGGGCCTTGGAGTATGAGCCGACTGCGACTCCGAACCAAGTAAAAATCCTTGTGTTCGTGTGTGTTTTGTTTTAATTTCCGCTGTGCATTCTATTTTATATTCCAAAAAAGTTTTCACGATATTCACCCCCCTCTATCGTGTTTTCTCGATCCAACACATCCAAGTCCGAGTCCGAGTTTGATAGAGATCGAATATCCAACCTTAATGAAAAAAAGTATGAGAGATTATCAATATTTAATGTCCTTTAAAAATTAAAAATTTGATTAAACAAAATATATATATATATATATTAAAGAAATATTTATTAAAATTTACTCATAATTTTTTATGTTAAAAATAATTTTTATATATTTTTTTAATTATATATATTTTTTAATATAATGATAATTCTAGTATGTTTTTTTCTTGTTGAACTATAATAACTAGATGAAAAAAGAAAAATTATTATATAAAAATTATTTAATTTTTTTTAATAAGTATAGATATAAAGTTGAATATTTGATCCGATAAATATGAAAATGAAGAATATGAAATCGGACTAAAACTCGATCAATTATCATATTTATATGGGATGGACACAAGGAAATAATATTGAAAAACTCCCATAAAAATATATATTAAAATTTAAAATGAGAGGCAAGTAGCGTCCTAGAAAAGTTATATTAGGACGGTATAAGGTTAAAGTGTTATTTTAGAAATATAGCTATTAATTTGAATATTAATATATATTTTTTTAAAAAACATATGATATACCTATCCTATTAATTTTTTTTATTAGCATACACATATATTATAAAATCGTCCATTTGAATTGGATCCATGAAATTGGTCTATCCTATCAAACAATTTAAGATAACTGAGTTAAAATTTTATCAACCTATTTAAATTAAATTGGTTAAGATGGGCCATCCCACCTTACCTATGACTTATGCAAATAGGATCGTGGTAAACTTGAGTTGTCTACATGAATAGAAAAAAAAAAATCTCCAAAACTTAAAATTAAAATGAAAAGAACATCGAATATGGAACTTTAACTTGAATCAAATTGAAATCTTCCAACTCTTGTACAAATAAAGAACAATTGTCAAGGAAAAGCAAACGCTAAGAAAGATAAACTATTAAATTAAGAATGAAGTCCACACTCTAAATTGAATCTTGGATATGAACATACTTAACGTTATCACATCCGTGTGATAAAATCATGAGTTGTAGCCACCTAATTTGTAACCTAAATTTAAAATTTTTTAATTTATTTATGTGAGCTTGTGAGTTAAGATACTTAACTCATCTTAAGTTGGGTTGCTGATTTTCTAACCCACCAAGATAACGAGATTTGCCCACTCCGCCCTGCACCGAGGCTTCCCATTTGATAGTTCTATTTATCGGGCCAATGTTCACTCATTCATCTTCATTTTCTGTACTCAAATTTTATTTTATTTTATTTTTTTATAAAATATACTCACTAACAGCATTCAAATAATTAAACGCTATTAATATGTGGATATTGAACGATATTAATATATGAATATTATAACACTCACCTATATTCAATATCAGCTAGTGTTAACACTTATAAATTAACAATGTTCATCATTTTACTAATTGTCTTGAATGATAAGATTTTATTTAAAAAAACCAAAAAATGATAAATTCTCAACTATCTCTCAAGGATAAGATTTTATTTAAAAAAACAAAAAATGATAAATTTCAATATGCTAGGTATAATGGGCATTCAAATAATTAAAAAAATCCACTATAAATATTCATACTCATATAATGCTACACATTATTTCAATTATCTAAATACATTCTTCTATATCATAAATCATTCTAAAAATTTCTTCTCTAATAATGGTAACCATCTCAAATAAGAATAATAATACACAACAAAAATTTTAAACAAAAAATTCAACGAAAATAACATGACACTTTTTATATACACATCAGATTATCGTTTGGACATCGACGGTGGTCTCCGACCACTGTCTCAAATCAAACTATACCTGAAGGACACAGTGAACTAATCGAAAATCACTATAATTGGAATATAGTATCATTCTTATTGAATTTCTCACTAAAAATTCTCGATCATTTTTCCTCAAATAAATAGGGCATGTGAGTCTTATACGTTTTTAAAGAGATAATATATAATAATGTTCAAACTAATATAAATGTCCTTATAAATATAAATTAGATATTATAATACTAACACATTAACATCCATGAAAATGCTCTACGGAAAATGACTATGATAAACCACAATGTCTATTTACCCTACAAAGCTTAGAAAGACTCGGGATTATAATATAGTGAAAGAGTGATTAATTATGATTTTAGATATTCGTGATTTAATCATCAATTACGATATATTTTATAAGAATTTTTTCTCTAAATGAGATGTGAATCCTGGGACGTTAGTTTCTGAATCATCCGCCGTGAGCGTTTCTCGATTTATCCTAATGACTAGTGAAAACTTTCATAGAACCAGATCGATTGTCCGAGTTTAATATTACCAATTTCGTTAATATTTTTTTTTCTAAAAAGCTTAGAAAGATCGAGGTTAAAGGGGCATAAGAGCCAAGCACCAAAGATAAGAAATTTTTCTAGGAAACAGAGTGCTCCACGAACCAATTCAGTCACTGTTTTATTCCTAATTAAGGCTTAGCAATCCGTTAAAATTCAAATTGACTGAATTATTGAATAAATTAATTTTTTAATAAATTGACCAGATAAAATTTCATTATAAAATTTGAAAAATAAAAATAATAAAAAATCAATTAATTTAAGTAGATATTAAATTAATCGAACGTTTTTTAAGAGTCTATAGATGTGAACTATTATTAGACAAGAGAGTAGAAATTAGGGATGATAATTATTCCTGAATTTGACAGATGATTTAATATCCGACTCAAATAGAGTAAGATATGGAGGGACTATCGATATTTGATATCTGACCTGAATGTCTGATTAAATAATATATATATATATATTAAAAAAATTCTCTAAAATCCACTAACAATCTGTGTTGATGTTAAAACTATGTTATATGGATGTTTAATCTATTTTTAAAATTATAGATATATATTTTTTAAAATATGACGTTAATTTTAATATACTTTTGTTAAACTATAAAATTAAATTGAAAGAAGAAAAATTATTAATATATAAAATATTCGACCATATAATGAGTATCTTTATTAAATTTTGATTTTTGGACCTAAAAATAATAACACACACAGTGACCATTAATAGGCAGGAACATTAATTTATGCATTGCATCAGACCACTATCTAAAAGTGTTATCCATCGTGAGGTGAGATCAAAGTTCTCTAGTCAAACTGGACGAAAATTCTTTGGTCAAACATCAGATTGTACCAAAGTTAAGAGTATTGTACTATTTTATTATTTTATTTTGACGAATCAGTAAGAATTTGATATCTAATAATTAAATACTCTATCCGTGTTAGAAGTAGATGCCCTCCTGTCTTATGAATTCTTTTTTATTGTAGTACTTCTTCGTGTAATTTTTAATTCTATACGGGGTTTCGAAATATTAAAAATCACAAACACAACCATTTCTAAATTGGACTCGCAGGCAGAATGGAATTTAACTATATCAGTAGATCTGTTCGTAAATGATATTGCGAAGCGGAAGTCAAATACAACGAGCTAGCTAGATCATGTCGATCGGAACGTACCATACCATACACATTTTGACCAGGTTTGTGGGTCACTTCATAACCATGATCTAGCAGTTATTTGTGTACTACTACTTTTTTATGGTAATTAAGATGTATACGTAGCTTGCTACCTAGCTAGCTAGTGTTGATGAGGCTTTGGCACAAGAACAAGTTTGGATTTCCTGTGAACCACAATTGCATGCGCTTCCTCCGCATCCAGCTCCTCTGCTCTCATGCCGTCAGGCAACTCCCAGTCGAAATGAAGCAGTAAGGTGGCCACGACAAGCTCTATGGTGACCTCGGCAAATCCAATGCCAGGGCACACTCTGCGGCCTGCTCCGAACGGTATGTACTGGCAGTTTTTTCCCATGAAATCAAAAGCACTATTGTTCCAGAACCTGTCGGGACAAAACTCCTCAGCCTTATCCCACAGCTTGGGATCCCTAGTTAAGGCCCATATATTGACCAACACCCTCGTGCCCTTGGCGATGTGATAGCCCTGCAGCTGCGTATCCATCGATGCCTCTCGCGGAAGCAGTATTGGTACAACAGGGTGCAGCCTCAGAGTCTCCATGATCACTGCCCTCAGATACTTCATCTCTTCCAATTTCTCCTCTCCAAATATCTCTTCTTTGGCTTCGGCTCCGACAACTCCTCGAATCTCCTCTTGCACTCTACGCATCGCATTTGGATGGCGTATGAGCTCCGTCATGACCCATTCCATGGTCGCGAATGCTGTATCGGTGCCTGCAGTAAACATGTCCTGCTAATTCCAAATATTAATTGACGTGTTTTTAATTAAAGATGAAAGATTGATTAATCGAATTAAAAATTAGGGGGAAAGAACATACGAAGATGAGGCCCTTAATGTTCTCTTGGCTGAGAGAAACGGAGCTATCGACATCCCCAGAGAGAGCAAAATATCAACCAAATCTACATTTTTATGAGTGCCTTCGTTGCTATTTCTCATGTTAACGTGCTCTTGAATGACTCGCTCGATGAAAGCGTCGAACCCGAGAGCGACCTTTTTGACCTTGTAATCCAATCCGTTGAGTCGATCGATCCAACCCAGCCATGGAATGTGGTCTCGCAACGGGAACGCCAACAACAGCGCTGTGGTCTCCTCAAATAGCTTGCTCATTTTGTTCCCTCCGCCTTTCTCCTCGCTGTACGTCCGCCCGAACGCCACTCTGCATATTAAGTTGCTGGTGAACCCGATGATGACGTCGCTGAGGTTGACTGGGCGGGAAGCGGCGGCGGCTGAGCGGATGTCGGCGACAAGAAGGGCGACCTCTGCTTGCCTGGCCGGGCGAAAGGAGAGCACTCGTGTGTTGCTGAGTAGGTGGACTGTGGCGATTCGGCGGAGTTGGCGCCACTGCTCGCCGTACTTGCTGAAGATCAGGTCCTGGCTGCCGTAGAAAAGGCGGTGGGTCATGGTAGTGTGGGGGCGGCTGGCGAAGGTGGCGTCGCGGGACTTCAACACCTCTTCAGCGGCGGAGGGCGAGGAGACGATGACGGTGGGGACGCTACCGACGTGGAGGAGCATCACGGGACCGTACTTGGTGGAGAGATCTCGGAGGATGCAGTGGGGGAGGGAGCCTTTGAGCTGGTGGAGGTTGCCAATGACCGGTAGGGTTGGTGGAGATGGGGGTAGGAGTTGGGTGTGTGACTTCCTGGATTGTGTCCGGCGGAGGAAGTGGATGAGGAGGAAGAGAAAGGGGAGGAGGAGGAGGAGTTGAGAGGGGAGAAAGAACTGGAACAGCATGGTGCAAGTATGAAGATGAGGAAGGAGAGAGGGATGTGGTGATGAGAAGGGAAACACTGGGTAGGTATATATAAAAGAGGAGGTTGAAATTATTTCCCTTCTCATTTTTTTCGATGTGTTTTAAATGGGAAAACAATTTTAGGTTTAAGATAGATAGAACTTTTCACATTACCTCAAATAACTTATGAATATTTCAATTTTACTTCCCTAACTGAAATGCATTCTCAAACATAAAAAACAAAAAAAAGAGAGAGACATATTTTTATTACAATCATGCCCTAGGTGTATGATGCAAGAGCTCCTAAAATTTTATTTTTTTTTAGAGTTATTTTTGTCATTTGTATTTTAGAATTTTGAATCCATTTAAGGTTTTAGGACTTTAAGTCTATTAAGATTTTTTTACTTTTTTATTAGAATTTTTTCTTTCGATTAAGATTCTTAAGATTTTAAATCTATTTAAATAATTATTTAACCGGTGTTAGATATTCTCTTTTATTTTGGTGAATAAAACTCCTTTCATTTAAACTTAGAGGCGGCTTCTATTCGTTTATCGAATTTTCTACGTGTTTATCTATAATTCCTTTGATAAAAGGTGGTTACAAAATAATCGTTATTCCATCAAATGTCAGTTGCTATCAAAGCCTTTAGATCTCATGGATGATCGTCATAAAGAGAACTGTATTAGATAAGCTGAATATTAAATATGATAAGTGTCTATTTATTGGTTACCCTAAGGAAACTAGGGATTATTAATTCTATTATCTTTGGAACAAAAGATGTTTATTTCAAGACATGTTGTATTTATAGAGAAAGAGTTTTTCTTGCAGGAAAACGATAAGAGTGAAGTTGAACTTCAAGAGGTTAAGAAGCTCCAATATACACAGAAGCGATGCTTTGCTAGTCAAGAACCACAACCAATGACTCATAATGATGAGTTATCGGCTGAATCTATGGAGACACAACCTCTTCATAAATCTGGTAGAACATAAGTGAATCGAATAACGTGTTGCTCATTGAGGATGGAGAACATACTGATTATGAAGTTCCGAAAAGTTTAGAAATGGGCAAGTGGCTAACAACCATGAAGTCAAAAATGGATTCCATATATAAAAATTAAGTTTGGAACTTGGTAGACCCATATGAAGGTATCACGCCTATTGGGTGCAAGTAGATCTTCAAGAAGAAAACTGATACGGTGGTAATGTAATTACCTACAAAGCAAGATTAATGACAAAAGACGATCGTCAAAGGCAAAGCATTGACTATGACGAAACCTTCTCACCAGTAGCTACACTTAAATACAGTTAGATAATCCTGGCCATAACAGCACATTATAATTATGAGATATGACAGATGTATGTAAAAATAGTCTTCCTCAATGGAAATCTATTTGAGGATGTGTATATAACACAACCAGAGGGTTTCACATCTGTTGATAAAAATAAAATATGTAAACTTGAATAATCTATTTATGAATTGAAACAGACATCCAAGAGTTGGAATATCCGTTTTAATGAGGCAATCAAAGAGTTTAATTTCTCACAAGATCCTAACGAACCTTGTGTGTCCAAGAAGGTGTTGGGACCCCGAATCATAATTTGGACGTCGTGTTTCCACAATCCTTTGCTTAGTGGAAAATTAAATTTTATTTTATGATTTAACAATTAAATCAAAGGAGTGTTCGTACGAATATTTAAAAACATGCATAAGCATGATCTTTAATCTATACATGCATTACAATCTAACTATTCAAGCAAGATCCTAAAAGCATAACAAAGATAAACTATCATATGACTGATTCATCTAATATCAATTTAATACTTTTATTTAGATATGCAAAACAATCTAATTTAAGCATACTACATCATTTGAGTATAATCTAAATAAAACTATTAACACATGTATCAATATATAAATAAATCAAAACACAAGCAAAAACATATCTCCCAAACAACCTTATTTAGGGATAACTCCAACTATTTCGGGTTTAGCGAAATAACTCTTCTTTCTTTATCTTAAACTTGTGCTTCCTCCATCTAATCAGGTCCACGATCGGAGTCCCCTTTCCAACGCTTGATCGCACTAGAGTTCAAGTGTTGTTTTTTGTCAAGACAATCATAATGACTAAACTACCTTCTCAGAGAAGATAAGCGAGTGACAAAGAGATGGATTTCTTTTGATGGAAGAAAAGGGAAGGAGGAATCTTAAGAGAGGCTCTCTCTTCTCCTCATCTTTAATTCCAACGATGACTCCTCTATATATAGTCATCCAAGGAATATGAAGAGATTTGTGTCTCATCATCTTCCCGAGGAATACAAAGAGATCGTGTCTCTTCATCATTCCAAGAAATATGAAGAGATTTGTGTCTCTTCATTTTCAAGGAATATGAAGAGATGTGTCTTTTCATTTCCAAAGACTATGAAAAGATATATCTCTTCGCCTTTCCAAGGAATATAAAGAGATGTATCTCTTCATCTTTTCAAGGAAATATGAGGAGATGCGTGGCTAGCTAAGAAAATCAAATTGAATCTAGTCATTTTCTTTCTTCTATTTTAACCCATTGGATGTTAGAACTTTTCTAAAACCCAATAACGTAAGTCCATCATAATCATGTTAATGATAATATTTGATCATATCAAACTTTAATTGTTAATTCACTGTTTGATCACATCAAACTTTATTGGCCAAATTCAACTACTTCAGTTGGACTTTCTCAATGGGAAATAGGAAAACTAATACTTGGGTGACCCTCAATGGTTCAGGGATACAACTAGCCGTGGGTTCATAACTCTTTATGATTTAGGATGATGCTCATCCTTTATTCGGGCATACTCTTAATAGCCTCATCCTATGATCAATTACTTGATTATATAATGTCAAAACTAATTCTGATTAGCATCCATCGAATCATGGTAAGAGCATCTAGTAGCATCGCCCCATGACTCCGTAGGTATCACTGAATAGTGTCTGCAAGAACCAGTCGATTATTGTTAACGTACAGTCCGGCCCCTTCATCTCATATATCCCAGTCGTATCTACAACCATTGGTACATTGAGAGTTGTATATTGATTCAATAACTATGTAATGTATCTTATAGTGACAACGCGTGTGCAACTAGGAAATTTCTTTCCTAAAGCACATCTTACAGCTCTTATTAGAGACTTCATACACTATATAACAATATACTACATAAGATATCCACACTCGTGGATGTGTGGTGAATCCCCGACTACAATGCATTGACTCCTATATGTTTCGTTACTACCCAATCTCATTAGCTAACGACCCTAATTAAGTCGGTAAAAGAGTCAAAGTGCAGTCCTAACATATAGAGTCTCAGTGTTGTCCCTGGTCATAAGGACTACTAATGTACAACAATAATCAAATATTTATCCACTCGATAAATGATAATCACTTGGAAAATCCATATGAGGGTTGTTCGATGAACTCATCGTATAAGCATCGATCTATATGTTTGAACATCTTTATATCCTTACCAATGAAACGTGGTACACTACATCACAGATGCTAGTCTCTAACTTGAGTGGTCTTTTATCCTTGTTTATTAGGCGGCCCAATTGACTAGAAACATATTTAGAATATATAGTAAATATTAATTTATTTCATGATGACCATCATATGTACCACCACATCTCACTATAGTATACTCAAGAACTTTATCTATGTATCTAGCATGAGTATTAAGATAACGTAAATGTCATACTAAATAGAATTACATTAAAATAAAGGATATTTATTTATAAGAGTCAGTAACGCCATAGCCAATAGTTGGCTTGTAGGGCACATACTCTAACAGAAGGTTAGTGGGAGTACGATCATATTCTTAGTATTATATGTCATGACATTGTTTATAGGGAAACGATCGATACTAGTTAAGGATAACTAGTTCAATGGGAGTATCCTGTCATGCGACTTCATATAGTTCTATACATATATGGATATGTCAATGAAAATTGTATTGTAGCTTAAGTGCGAGTTTCCTTTCGACTTTAGGTATTCAAGTCATCTTTGGTCATAAAGACTTATACTTTGACATCTTAAGCAAGCATCTCCTTCGACCTGAAGTATTTGGATAGCCCACAAAGGATTCACCACTTGTTGCATAAGGAGATGCATACCCTATGGTTACTTGTCAAGATTGTTACTCGAAATCTTTAGCCAAAGCATCACATGTAAGAGTATGGTACTCTTAGACACATGTATGTGTAATTTAAATCTACAAGACTAGAAAGTATTACTTAAGCTAGGTATAACATAGTCAACCTAGTGGGGTATGACACATAGATCATGTCCTGAATTAAGTGGGTATTGACGAGTGAAAGGAACAAGATGACTCATTGTAGCTGCTGAAGGGTTCAGAAAAGGATGTGAAATCAACCATTGATTTTTCGATCAATTGAGGATCATAATATACTACTAGGTATCACTCATGATTATTCATAATTAATGGTTCATTATAAATGACCAACATAACTGGAAACATATTAGGTCACATGCACTACTAATTGATCCGAAGGATTTAAAACAAGTTTGAGAATTGAATTCTCAAATCAAAAGAAACAAATTTGGTTCGACCATATGAAGGGAAAATATAAAAAGATATTTGTCAGAAACGAAGCGCATATGTGCCACATCTTTTGAAGATAAGTTGGACCCTCTTTGGTTTAATTATAAACCAAATTGGTATGACTTTAAATAAAAGACATTGGTTATTGAACCAAGTGGTTTGGTTTTGAACCAACATGGTTTGGTCTTGAACCAAACATATGGCTAATGGCATGGGTTGTGGTTAACAGATATGAGTTTTGAACTTGTTCCTCTAACCTGATAAGAGATCTATATATTGGTGTTGATTGGAGAAAAAAAATAATCATCCCAATTAGAAACCTAAAAGCGACCTTGGTGATATTCCCACCACCTGACAGCAACATTGTGAAGGTTGTCCACCAGTCGATTTGTGTCATCGGGTACAAATTGAGACATGATCTCTGTCTCAGATCATTTTGTCTCCCCACTTCGGCTAGTACCGAAGCGAAGACTTGACTTAGGCTTTGTGAAGTCATCTTGGCGAAAGCTTGGCGTGGATATAGATAAAGGCGAGGCTTGATAGCATCGGTTGTCGATGCCATTTCCACTCCACTCATCTGTCAGGTATAACTAGATTAAAAGTTATTTCGTAAAATTTTAATTGCGCGATTATGTTTGGCTGTGTTGTATCATGTATGCATATGGTGCGTGTGTTGTAATAATATAGATTATTATTTTTGTCTTCCATTGAGGATTTTTTAAATGTGTCCAATGCATGTATCACATCAGACTCCCCAACATACATCCCTTATGCTTGACTGCACCTTGTGCTTCGTCAGTTGGTAAAAATTTATCCCTGAGTCATGTTAGTCAGGTGGTTCTTATCTTGTGCCACGTTAGCCATCTAAAACTTATCCTATCCACCTCGGATGCCACATTCACTTGCATATAAGACAACTCGGCTGACACCTCAACATTGGGTCAACCAAACCTAGCCATTCAATCTATCAATCAGCAAATCGGTCTATCGATCTCTATGAAATAGAGTCATCACTAAATATGATAATTAAATCATAAAAAAGTTTGACAGTTACCTAACAGTCTGATCTCGACTTTCGAATTCACCATCTAGTGTCCGTAATCCACTAAGACTTTCTTTCCTAATATTTTGTCCAGCTGACCTACTAGGGCTTTCATTTATCTAGTATCCAATCAGCTTGACCTACTAAGACTTTCTTGGTTGAGCTACCTACATACTTGATTAAGTCATTAGATCACAATTAGAATTAATTTTGAATCTTTGCCAATATCAAAACTCAAGTTTGATTATATAGTGCTCCTTGCACCAACAATCTCCTCTATTTTGTTTATGATAACTTGGTTCAAACTTAAGGAGAAATTAAGCTAAATAAAAAAACTAAACTGAATTTTCAATTGTGTCCACTCAAATTAAACTCTCCCCCTAATTTAATATCCCTGAGGTTTATAAATATACACAACTTTTAACTCTACTTACTCTCCCTTTGACATTCAAAAAAATAGTGAAACTAAAATAAACTATGAAGGAGATTTCAAAAATATATTTCCAAAAGATAACCAGATAAGTGTATGGAAATAAATTTTGAAAGATCATTGAAAAAGCACAACATTAAATATTTTCAAAATTATGGGATTTCTCAAAAATTTTCAAGGCATTGAAAAAACATAGAATATTTTTTAAGAATGCTTTTAGAAGGTTTTATTATTTAAAGTTGGATTTTCCAAATACTCACTAGATTTTGTAAAAAATTTCTTATAGTACTAAAAAATGCTATTTTTTAATAATGATTTGAAATCTAGAAAAATATATTTTCAAAAAAAATCAAAATTATTTTGAAGTAGAAAATAGGTTTTGAAGTAGAAAAATGATCTTGAAGTAGAAAAATCATACCAAAAATATATGCATAATCACATGCATTATATACTAAGAGATATCTCAATTTAACATGATACACAACCCCTAAAACTTCTTGCTCATGGTCCTATATTGATGAATTAGGTTCGTCTGTTACTTGATTCATATTTTTTTTAAAATACACAAAGCCAACTAACTTTCTCTCCTCTTCACTAAAGTGCTACAGGTGGAGAACTCATACAATAGTAATTACAATAGTAGCAAAGAGGAAATAATGCAGGAGAATTCGTTGGAATTTTTTTTATTTTTAGTAAAATATTTTTAGCAATTTTGGGGGTTTTTAGTATTTTAGATATTTTTTGATAATATTCGTGTTTTGTATTTTTTGAATTTTGAGTTCATTTGCGGATTTTAAGATTGTGAGTCTTAAGAAGTTTTCCTTTATAAGTTAGAAATTGAGATCTATATGTAAACTTTCTTTCCTTTCTTTGTGTCTTAGGGTTTAGAGTTTGCATAAGCGTTTGTTTAGATGTTTCAGGGATTATTCTCTACTATTGAATAAAATTTTCTTTTTGGATAAAACTTATAGAACAACGAGTTTCTCTTTGTCTTTTTGTAGTTTTCTCTTCTTGTTCTCATCGCAAATCTTCTCATTAGTCACCAAGATAATCGTTATCCACCTCGGCGTCAGTTGGTATTAGAGCAGGTAAGTTCCGATTGAGGAAGTCAAACATCAGATCCAATGGAAGGTCGTCGTGATCATGGTCACAGTCGCAACAATATATTGGTTCCGATTGAAGAAGCCAAGCACTGTGATCATTGCGTTCAAGACATGATGATGACTGAGGATTTCCAGAGGTAAGTAGCAAATTTAATCCAACATCTAGCGACAGTACTAAATCTTGAAAATCGTGAGAACTCATATCGTGGATCTAAGTCTACCTTCGAGACCTATTATCACCGACGGGCTACATGCTAGGAATGCCATGGTCGAGAGGAGCCCTATGGATATCTCAGTTTTTTGGTTGATCTTCCTAAACCTTCTGGTACGTCAGAGGACTTCAATGATTGGATCAACGAAGTAGAGCGAATCTTTGATTATAAAGAAGTATTTGATCGTATGAAAGTGAAATTGGTTTTCGTCAAACTTAAGGGCCTAGTATCGATGTCGTGGGAGCACTTGTGGCACTCACGAGATAGACAGGGCAAAACAGAGATCGCTGATTGGGAAAAGATGAAAAAAAATGAAAAATTACTCTCTTTCATGTGGTTACACTCAAACGTCGTTCTAGGGATGATTAGATTTCATCATGGAAGATAATAGCCTTGACATTTGAGAAGATGGCAGAGAGGAGGAAGACCTTGAGAAGAGGAGATAGACACAGGTGAAGCGCTGGTCGAAAGACCAGACGCCCACTTGGTCCAGTAGTGATCAGCAATCTAGTTCTTCTATCGATGAAGTCTAAGTCCTCATGGTCTCCTCCTGCGTCGATCCAGCAACCCAATTTATTCATCATTCATACAAGACTAAATCAACGTTAAATCATATCAACAGACAACTGATATATGATGCCCCTGGTCTGCTGGCTTTAATCTCCTCGATCTCAGGCGCCACACCACACCAGTGATAATCGTGGTTTACCTCCCTCTGGATTCCTATGGGGCCTGGCCAGGGGGGGTCGCTAAGGTGGCGGTTCCACCTTTTTTGCCCAGGTCATAGTCAAGTTGATTATCATATGGTCGATTTTTAGATATGGACAAGGATTGATTCTGGACGAAGCCGAAAAAAATACTCTCCCACGTGGTATCCTGCTTGCTTTTCGGATTTATCTCTTTACAAATGATCATGAGACCGACCGTGTGGAATACCCAAGGTTAACGTATGATTTTACTTAGATACAATCAACTAATAGCATCTTTATATAGTGAACTACAACTAATAGCATCTTTATATAGTGAACTAATCGCGTATTGCAAAATTTGATGTCAATAGGCGAAGAGAAGAAAATTGATGCAAGTTTTTTTACAATTAATTAATTAGTTTTTTATTAAGAATGAAAAATTTGCATATTCTTGAAATTAATTATAATAATTACATATATATTATTTTTTAAATGCATTGACTTGGAATGTAAAATTCAACCTCTATCCTCTGCAACTCAACAAACTTCGGTAAAAGTAAAATTTTACAAGTAATAAAATCCATTATTTAAAATTATTAACTGATAAATTTATTTAATATATAACGGTTTGTATGGTGGAATTAATCAAATAGCATGCTTGACGACTGAGTTAATAATCACAAGAGACCGGCTGACTGGTTTGTTGTTTCTGCTCACGTGTTTTGATCTGCTATCATCTGAATGGGTATCATTAGGAAAAATAATTTGCATGACTTTAACAAAGCTTGAAAATGTGAGTTTGGAGTGCAGGAGTCACCTTCTTCAACCTGACGACATAAAATATTTGTCACTTGTAGGAATTAGAGTGATCATTCTCAATGGAAATTCTCTACGTACAATGTCAAACTGCATACTGGAAATAAACAAGAAAAAAGATGTGGATCGAAATGAGAAGGATAATTTTTTCCATGATTGTTGTATCATTGTCAAATTTGAGGATCGAAGACTAACTTATTACATTGATACACTTCAAATAGTCCTTTCTATTTAATGTCACATTTCTTGCTAATCAATTCCATGCTAAGTCATTTTAACTTAACTGGAATTAAAGAAGAAAAAAAGATGTGGATCGAAATGAGAAGGATAATTTTTTCCATGATTGTTGTATCATTGTCTAATATAATTTTATTGATCATCAATAGTTTCTATTTAATGTATTTCTTGTTAATCAATTCATGCTAAGTCATTTTAACTAATTAAAGAGAAAAAGTGGACGATATGGATAATTTTTTTTTGTTTATCTTGCTAATAACTATTATTTGTCCTCAATAGTCCTTTCTATTTAATGCCATTTCTTGCTAATCAATTCCATGCTAAGTCATTTTAACTTAAGATCCTCATTATTATTTTTTAATAAATAAATGTCATTAACCAACAAAAGATGTACAGAGAATCCTCGAACGACTTTTCATATATCTGACAAAATGTTAGTTCGAATAATGGTTAAGGACTTACATGCAACGACAACAATCCTTTCTCTCTAAAAAGATTTCAGTTCCTAAATTGCATACATGGTGAATCATACAAGACATGGTTATGTGCCAAACTTTAACCAAAATACAAGTTCCTCTGAATTGTTGCTTGAAGACAGAAAATATCCGCCTATAGGAGGATGCCATATCCTGGTGCATCTGAAGCCAGCCCCATACCTTCCTCCAAATCTAAGATATCACAGAGCAATGAAAGAAGATGTGCTCCTGTATCTCTACGTCACTCTCATAGAATGTGCAAGTGTTTCTATAGCACATACAACAATTGGTCCCTAGTAGGTGGCCTCGTATGTGCTAATCGTCAGATTGTGAATGCATGACTGGAATTCCATACTAAGGTTGCACATGCTGTCTTCACTAGCTCCTGGTTGCCTGAAAAACTCGTATGTTGTTGTTACTCCTTGATTTGGTCGTGCATACTATCCTGCTTCTGAGTGAGAGCCTCTGGATGAAAGGATCCTTGAAAATCGAATATAATGTATTTCTACATCGACTTTTTTTTATTAATGGGCAATATATCCATGCCTTTCACTTGCCATGTCCGTACGTATTTCTGTTCCAGATAAGTGTGTGATGGATCCATTTGATCAGCAATGAATTTTGCTTTTCTTGTATGCGCCATAGGAACTTCCAATGTAGTGCCTTATTCGAGGCTCTAAGATTTCTTAGTCCACATCTGCCCTCCTCCTTGAGTGTACAGATCTCTGCCCATGAAATTGGTGGATGCTCGATGTCTAAAGGAAGCTTCGGCACAATGCATGTATTAATTGAATCAATGATCTCATATGGAAGTGGTAGTATCTGAGAGCCCAAAAGCATTCTACCTCTTGGGCGAACTTATGTTATAAGCAATATTGTGCTTGCATAGGGAGATTATTTCTTGGACCATTGAATTGATCTTGCTAATGAGTGATCAACCCATGGGCTATAATGTGGGATTCTGAGTTTTTTCCTAACAACAAAATTCTAGATACCTGAATGGGAATTCACCCTCCTAAAAGGCTACCATCGATAGACACATTGCGGAGGGGGGCTCCCTCAGTTTAGTTCGGTGGCAAGCCGATAATAGTGTCATGGTTGAAGCTCTCCACTTCGCAAGTCACGGCGACTTGCATGACGGACAGTGGCCGAATACAACTCACAAATACAACGAAGTCATAAACCAACATAGATTTAGTTGCGACTCAAATAGTAATTTTTTTTCTTTTGTGGTGGGGCCCAGCATAATTTAGTTGACTTAAAAATGAATATTTTTTACTAAATAGTAATTTTTTAAACACCGACATTAATAGTAATATTTGAGTTACACACATGTAATAGTAATTTTATTTTTGGTGGGGCCCAATTGTCCACATTGAGCCTAAGTAGGCTTTGCCCATGCCCAAAAACACAAGTGTGTGTGGCCCCTAAAACATCTTTTTTTTTTATGAAAACTAAGACAAAGATGTGCAGCGAAAAAAATAAAACCCAAAGAACTTGGTCGATTACATGGTTTATAGTCTAGCAACTACTTGTCTGAAGCCCACGATCCTTGGACAGTTTGGACAGAGTAATTTAGTAAACTTCTACTTTGAGAATCTCTCGATGGAGGAAAAAGGCTCGCACAGATAATAGAGAATAGTACAAGTTATTACTCTCTACAAATGAAATATCTACAAAATAAAGTTCTCGACAACTTGAATAATCATGATTTGACATAGGTTGTTTAGTTGATGAAGCCGGCTACACGGATGACCGAAGCGTGATTGTCACGCCCCGAGGAGCCGCTCGTCGATACTGACTGGACTGCTTCTCCGTCGACCTGGAGGACAATCCCGAAACCTAACATATACGACTCTCTTAGCCCGCCTGTACCGCAACTATAGGGCTGGATAAGCCACTGAATAAAAAGAAAATGAAGACGACGACAAAAGTTGCGTACCGGTACGACTTACGACAAAGCAAGATAAAATCAAGGCTTTCATGGCACACAAAAGTACAACTATACTACCGTGAAAAGAAACGACACAACAGAGTACAAAATACAATAGCGGAAGTGAAAAGACAAAACGAACAAGGAAAAGGGGTACCAAGATGTACCACTATCAAAATACAAAGGCAACCTCGGAAATCATCTCGGAGACACACGAACTGGGACCAACTACACGAATACAGTCCAAAGAATCAGCGAATACAGTCCAATATGCACAGAAAGGTACGCTAGCAGTAAGTCACAACTAACATCATACTGAAGATAAATGCAATAGAAAGAAATGCAGAATTGATCCATAAGAAAGAAAGGAAGTACATACCTACCTGCGTCGATCCCAAACCCAATAGCATGCCATGTCGACCAAATGTAGCAACCAAATGCAGCAAACACAACTAAATGCAGAGATGCAAAGCATGCTCATGATGCAACATGGGTCACCCCTGACGCCAGTCGGCCATCGGTCGCGCATCACGTGAAACCGAGTGGGTAGGGCTCTGATTAGGTCCTCCCTCCACTCACAGACCGGTACGTACCTCGCTCTAGGGAAAAGTATGCTCCCTCATCCCTAACTATCTCCAGACAGAATAGGGACCTGTTGCAGCGCCGTGGCTTATAATCCACTAACGAAGAGTAGAATTGGGACTACACGACATGTCATGTGGCAAGTATGACGGCCTATCTCAACCACTAGGGGAGTCAAAGGTGCTACATATGCCCCCTACACGAGTAGCAAGTTCGACGTCCCATCTCAACCTCCAGGGAGTCAAAGGTCGTCACCTATGCTACATGCAAAAATGATGCATGTCACTATCCCATGCATCATCCCACTATCTATCCCTACTGTCATCTACATGATATGCAGTAGTCCAGATAATCGATATGTACCATAACCGAAACCCTAGCGGAAGATATAAGGTAAGTTGTACATACAACCAATCCACACAGAAATAAAGAATAGTAAGCAGTAAAGCTTAATAGATACAACTACCGAAAGAAAGAGTACAAAATTAAAAGTATCAGGTATCCCTACTGTTATCTATATCTAACTATGCATAAGAGGTGATTATATACAATACAGATATAATCAAAAGTATCGCCTTGATAACCATCATTTTGTTGATTATTTTCGGCTCTAAAATTCAGTTTGATCTACATTTTATATGCTTAAGGTTTGCATTTTATTAGGTTTCATGTTATTCCCTTCATTTTGGCTCTAATTCTAATCTTTGTATATTTGGGATATTTTTGGCACTAAATTTGAATATCATTTTGTAGGCTTCAATTGATCATGCACTTAGATCAAATTGGGTCAGACTTGAGTCAGGATTGGATCCAGATCAAAAGGATCAAGCATCGGGATTAATAGGAGCCGTACATTCCAGAGAACGGCTAGATCTGAGCATCGGTCAACTTCTGTCGTTCCGAGTCCAAGATAGAATCAATCATGACCAGAGATCAAGATCTGAAAATTTCAGCCAAATCAGAAGTAATCTGACCGTTGGATCAAACTCAAGATGTTCTAGACCATCCATTCAAGAAAGGGAAGATTTGGACCATCCGCCACTGATCTGGTTTAGTCCGAGCTGGGGATAGGCAGATCCTGACCCTTGATCAACCATCATCAAATTTTGGATCAGAATCGGATGAGATTTGACGGTTGGATGAAGTCAGATTGATCTTAGCCGTCTGTTGCTTCCATCATATTGCTGAACCCAAAGCTGGGTTAACTCAAATGCTTGGCTGGGCTGAACCGAACCCAGGTCAAACACAACTCTGGCTTGGTTGACTGTACTGAACCAAGTGATGGACTGAGCTGTGGTCGAATCCATTTGCTGAAGCTGACTGAACCCAACTGCTTGTGCTGTTGGGCTAAGCTCGGTTAACTTAACCCAGGATTGAACCAAAGCTGAACCAAGACCAAAGCTGAACTCAAGCTGGACCGAACTCCAGTGGGCTGAACTCAAGCTGAGCTGTGAGCTGCTGGACCGAACCACCAAATGCTGGGCTGAACTCGAGTGCTGGCTTGGTGAGCTAGACCAGAGTTGAAGCTGGCTTGAGTGGACTGACCAACCACTGAAGCCGAGCCAAACAAAAGGGGCACACGAAGCTAGGGCACGGATCGTCTCGACACCATCTTCTCCGACAGCGAGGGCGATCGGGGAGAGTGGTTGCAGACGAGGGGTTCCCGTCTCAACCCATCTTCTCTACCTTCACCCGCCGGCGGTATTCTTTCCACTTCATCGCCGCCGGCCGGAGATGAATCGATCGAGTTTGAGGGGTTCCCGACTCGATCAAAGCTTCTCCATCCGCTTTCCACTTCATCGCCGCCGACGACAACTAGGGTTAGGGGTTCCAACCCTAGTCATCCTCAACACCGCCGGTCGCACAAGCTAGGGTTCAGGGGTTCCAAACCCTAGCCGAACG